>JANTQB010000033.1:0-178997 GCA_032988175.1 Myotisia sp. PD_48 | reverse complement strand
CGTGATTTAGTGATCCAGCTCACCGTGTGATCCAGTTCACCGTGAACCACGTTAAAAGCCAACAACACAACAACATCATCACATTAACTATTATATTAAGGGCATTCTGGTGCAGAGGAAAAAGAAAGGGGGGAGGGAAGGAGATTTTTTTTTTTAAACAAATGGTATCAGTCCAACAGAGTAACAACTGTTAGCATTAAAAAAAAGTCCAACAATACCACCCAAGCCTTCTACCAATAAGACTACTCACAATTCTTGGTCTTCCTTCCTCGAGCAAGTTACGGAATCAAAACCCGGTTCCCCGGCTAGGAAGAGTTGCTGCACGATAGTCCCTCGAACTACTTGGCTCACTATTTGGCGGCAGCAGCTTCTCCTGGGCCTTTTTGATTACCGAAAGCGCATTCACCTGCAACTCCTGGAAAGCCAAGAATGTCACCAGAGGCGCTCCCAACATTTCCATCAGTTTATGCGTGTCATGCATATGCTTTCTGATAACGCTGTCCGGGTAGCAAAACGTACGAACGCTCATTTCCTTGGCCATTGTTTTCCAATTATAAAGGGTTGCGTTCAAGAGGATGGTATTGTAAGCGCATTCGCCATGGAACTTGAATGAGCGCAGATTGTAAATGATCAAGTCTCGCTGAGTGGCTTGGTCAAACTGAAACTGAACGACTTGGGGCCTACCCTTTGAGATCCAGAAATTGGTGACCTTAGTGACTGATTCTGCAGACATACGACCTGCCTGATATTGGCCGATAAGAAACTGGTTGGCAGTGACGCAGATCATAAGTTCCATTTCAGAGTAGAGTTTGGCTTGCAGCGGGGGATCCATCGAAATAGGGCAGGTGGATTTGGAAAGCATCTTTGGTTGAAAGGGAAGACTTGCAGTCTTGATAACATCCCCGGTCTAGGAGACGAAAATGGATCAGGAACCAGATTTTTGAATGGGTTTAATTGTTTATTTCCTTTTGGCCTTGAAACTCACCATATCCTCCATGCGCTGCTTAATCTTTTCACCCAATGCCTTCAACCCACCCCTCTTATTCCTCTCGCCTGGCGACTCTTTTATATTAGGCGAAGTCCCTAACCACCCGTTCTCTCCAAATAATTTTTTATGGGGCGATCGAGAGCGGTGCCTAGGTCTATCAAATTCGATTGGATTTTCCTCATCCAAATCTTCCAGTACCTTGACAGGGGAATTGGACCTCCCTCGGGCCCTATTCGCGCGAAGCTGTTCACCCTTTGGCTGGTTTTGTACCAAGTTGGCTTTGGATGCAGATTGCCATTCATGATAGTACAGCGACATGTCTGCGTTATCGCGACTCCCATAGTCAAGCGATTTCACGTTCCCTTCAGATTTGGATTGCGGGAGGTTTCTAGCATACTGGCTAGAATCCACAGGATACGAGTATGCTTTGGATGGTGACGGCTCTCGGGCAACGCGAGTTACTGGAGAAGCTAATCGATATTCCCATGCGTTCTTTTCACCTATGGAGCCTCGGGAATCATCGGTGCTGCTATACGACGAATGACTGAAACATTGATAAGCCTTTTTCGATGTCAAGGTGTGATCTGGATCTTCGGCATACCTATCATACGCGACTGGAACGCTCATTTCATCTGCTGGATTGAATTTTTTGGGGTCTAATGAAGAAACTGGGATCCCGGCCCTCTCTGTTGATTGTACAGTCAAATTGAGGATCTCACGCGTAAGTTGACGGAACGTACCCTTGGAAGGGTAGCAACAATCCGAAGCCTGAGAACTCAAGGTCGGCAGACTCGAAGCGTGGGAATGGGAACTGTTCCTCAACGGTATTCTTTCTTGCTGCAATTCAACAATGGGGTTATCAGTCGTTGTTTGGTGTGTCAGGTGTGGGCATTGTGCTTGCGGCATGTTTTGATGGTCTGTCTAAAAGGAGTAAGTTGTTTTTTTGGGGTGAACAAACAAGGGATTTCTAATGATGCATTAAGGGTGGACGCACTCTGTTGTCAACCAACTAGGCAAAAGATAAAGATTCCCAGCTAAAGATATCCTCCATGGAATGGAACAGCAATGGATTTATGAAGTATTGTTGATAATCAACAAAGCTTTTGGTGCAGCTCTAGTAGTGTATAACAACTAGCAGAACATGTAGTCAATGGCAACACGCGGAGTTTCCCAACCCCAAGTTCCAATCTCCAACCGCATCCATTTGATATAATACATACAACGAGAGCAAATTGAAACGAGTTCGACACTTTCTATCCACTAACTCTACAAAAATTAAAGTGAACAACTACATATCTCTTGACACATTAATCATACAAGTGGAACGAAGCAACACACAATCAAAAACTTCTCTTTACTGCAGAAACATACCCTCCGGTTATCATAGCAGACTATGTGAGTGACAATATTATCTCTTTTCTTGATGGCCAAGCTGGAGCTGCTGGGGATCAACATTGAGAACAGTATGGAGTACTGATATTAGCTGATTATTTTAGAGGTCCACGTCAGGCTGGCAGCTTCTCGCATGAACGCCTCAAGCTTGGCAAAAACACCATTCCAGGCATATTAAAAGGCCCCGCATAGCCTGAGAGAAGCTGGAGGAGGGATACCTCAGAGGCTTGCACTTGTTAAACAAACAACACATCTTCATTGAAATTCTCTAGTCAGGCCATACTGCTTTCGCCAAGTTGCCGAATATGACTATAGATCAGGCGCCATCATGGGGAGCGCCATCAGATGTTGCCCAGGAACCGCTGCAGTCGAAGGAACATCGAGAAGTTCTAGATATTATCGACAAGTTACGATCCCAGGGAGTCAGCCGCTATGTTGATCTACCTCAGATCGTTGTTTGCGGTGACCAATCGTCAGGTAAAAGTTCCGTGCTAGAAGCCATTTCTGGCCTATCCTTCCCAACAAGAGACAATCTCTGTACACGATTTGCAACGGAGCTCATTCTGCGCCGAAGTCCAGTATCAGCTCTTGATATTTCCATTATCCCAGGGCCCGACTGTCCATCCGATGAACAAGAGGCTCTACGAGCATTCACTCCATCTATCCCAGTCTCAATTGAGAACCCTTGTCTTGATAAGGTCGTAGAAGAGGCCAAAGAGGCAATGGGGCTTTCTGTGCCTAATTCCAAAAAGGTCTTTAGTACTGATGTGCTACGAGTCGAACTTTCCGGGCCTGAACAGCCTCACTTGACCATGGTCGATTTGCCCGGTCTTTTTGAGGCTGGAAACCGTGAACAATCTGAAGAAGACGCTCACATGGTTAAAGAGCTTGTGCTCTCTTACATGAAAAATGCACGCAGTGTTATACTCACCGTTGTTTCCGCAAAAAGTGATTTTGCGCTTCAGAGTGTGACGAAATATGCCCGAAAAATTGACCGCACGGGAATGCGCACCATGGGGTTAATCACGAAGCCTGATACCTTGGATCAAGGTTCAGAAACCGAACGCAGTTATCTGGAGCTTGCCCAAAACAAAGATGTGAAATTTCTCCTAGGTTGGCACGTGTTGCGGAACAGAGACTTCTCGACGAGACATGCATCGACCGCGGAGCGAGACCAACAAGAAAAGGATTTCTTCGCTAGGGGTATATGGGCTTCTTTGGATCCCGCTCATGCAGGAATATCCGCATTGAAACCCCGGCTGAGCCATATTCTCCGAGATCAAATCCTTGATCAGCTCCCAAAAGTCCTGGACGAAGTCAAAGCAAGCACAAGTAATTGCAAAGGAAGGTTAGAAAGGATGGGTAGCTCGCGTGCTACATTACAAGAACAGCGACAATACCTATTGCACATCAGCCACTCTTTCTCCACTCATATCAAAGCGGCGGTAGGAGGAATATACGATGACCCGTTTTTTGGAAACGCCAGCACCGAATTGGGATATAAAAAACGTCTGCGAGCTGTGGTACAGAACAGACTTCTTTCCTTTGCGAGTGAGATGCGGAAGAGAGGGCATCACCTACAAATTGTTGAGGACGAACATGAAAGCGTTGAGGAAAGAGCATTGCGGAACGACATGAATAGTCCAGGAAACCCGCAAGACGATGGCCCGAGGAAAATTTCACGCCTACAATACTCCAAAGAAGTCGAAAAATTGATGATCAGAACACGTGGTACTGAGCTTCCGGGGACATTCAACCCTCTGATTGTAAGAGAACTTTTCAAGGAGCAGCGCAAACCATGGGAAGGTCTTGTCAATCGCCTGGCGTTGGATATTTTTAACGCTGCTCATTTTACCGTTAATTCAGTGACTGGTTATGTGGCAGACAAGAGTACAGCTGGAGGGATTCTGCGGGAGATAATTATCCCCAAGCTGTACAAGCTAAGAGATACCTTAAATCTGAAAATCTCCGAAATTCTAGATCCTCACAAGTTTGGACATCCAATCACTTACAATCACTATGTGATAGAGAATGTCCAAAAAGCACAAGCTCAGCGCCGCAAATGTCAGCTGGAAAAGGATTTAAAGAGAGTCCTTGATTATACAGACGCGCAACATCCCGTGAACGTGAATTTTGAGGAGCTGCTATCTACTCTCAACGAAAGCACAATCGTCGATATGGATCGTTATGCAACGTATAGCGCGATAGACACGATGGAAGCATACTACAAGGTATAGCCATTTGTATGTTTGTTCCAGAGATGCGGCATTAACTGACTGATTCGACCATAGGTAGCTCTGAAGACTGTGGTGGACAACATAGCTGTGCTTGCAATCGAATCATGCTTGATTAAACGGTTGCCCGAGTTGTTCGTTCCAGAAAACGTCCTTACCTTGACAGATGATGTCATTGAGAAAATTGCCATGGAGAACGAGGAAGCTGCTCTAGAAAGAAAATCCTTGACTGAGAAACTTCAAATTTTAGAAGCAGGTTTATGGGAATTAAGCCGCCTCGGAAACCATCGAAAATATACAGGTGAGCTCCGATGTACGTTGTTTAGAAAGTGAGACTATTCAGTTCAATGAGCTAATCAATCCCCAAAAGCAGAGATAATTCTAGAAGACTATGATTTTGTTCCGGACGAGTCTTCGTCAAGTAGTAGCGTGAGTGTAGAGGAGCAGGGTGGATGGGAGGAACCAGAACCAGTAGTGCAGACGTTGGAAGAGCCCATTGACCCTCCACCACCAGAGATAGAGTATGATGATTTGCCAGCACCATCAGAGCCACCAGAGCTGGCAGAGCCGGCAGATCTTCACGTGAAAAAACCGACTTCAAAAAAGAAACTCCGTAAATCAACTAGATCTCTTTTCTAGTACCTAGGTAGTTCCTAGGTACCTATGTCCACTCTCTTGTTTCCTGATGCTTTTGAACGGAACAACAATCAATCAATCCAGTGTTTTAAATATTTTCTTTCATAGAATTCGAAGATCATCAAAAAGGTTTTAAAATCCTGAGCTATTCACTAGTTAACAGGTACCTACAATTTTTAAGCAAGACTTGTATAATTATCACGTGAGTTAGACTTACAGCCGATCCTGGAGGCCGAAATGCGAGATGGCGGCTCGTTCCACTCCTCCCTTGTATTCTCGGTACTCGCGATACGAATGCTGGCAGAGCACTACTGCAAGACTTGCAGCCTGGAGCTTTGGCTGCTTCCATTAATCGTGCTACGGCATGTAGGTTATGTGATTTCGGTTGTGCCACTCCCTGTGGAGTTGAGTGTGTGAGATGCGTGTGACACTCAACTGCAAGCAAGAGGATAATCTCATTTCCGTCACAAAAGAAAACCGCCTCTGTAGCACAGGGTCCACAACCTAATGCAAAAGCCATATTGAGATATCAACCGTTTCTCTGGATATACATACGTATCTATGATAGATAAACTTTGGAACCCCGTTGAGCGGTTGCGGGTTTCTGGATGCTCCACCAGGGCAATTCACTGGTCATCAGTGATTTTCAGCCAAAGTTGCTGTGGGAGGATGGCTGCCTTCATATCGGGCATATCTGCCATATTATGTATACCCCCCTCCTCCGTGTAACTCCTCGAACACACACAGCTTGATGCAGTGTCCAACTCAGCACGTACAATGTGCATAACCATGTTTGAACAAGTATATGATATCATTATAGTTGGTGCCGGGCCTGTCGGGTTGTTTCTTTCGCTGTGCCTCTCGAGATGGGGATATAACATCAAGCATATCGATAATCGTGCCACACCTACCGAAACCTGCCGTGCAGATGGCATCCAACCACGTTCCCTTGATATATTGCGGAATCTAGGCTTGAAGCGCAAGTTAATGGCATATGATCCCGCAAGGATCTATAACAGCTCATTCTGGGGCGCCTCACCACTTACGAAAGGCATTCATCGGATCGGAGACTGGCCAACCTGCCCCTCTAGGATCGACGCAAGATACCCGTTCACAACGCTGCTACATCAGGGTAAAATTGAAAGGATATTTATCGAGGAGCTGGCCGGGTATGGAATATCTGTGGATAGGCCCTGGACTATAGTCGATTTCGTGAATGATGCATGCGACCCTGACTATCCTATTTTCGTGACGATGAAAGACCTCGACACAGATATAGAACACACGGCACGGACAAGGTATCTATTTGGCGGAGATGGGACTCAAAGTTTTGTAAGAGAGCAGCTAGGCATTGAAATACAATATCGGGAGCCTATCGTTCCGATCTGGGGTGTACTGGACGGTATTGTTACTACGGATTTCCCCGATGTTCGAGTAAGCTACTTGGAATTCGTTAGCATAAAACAAAATCGTTACCTTTCTAACTCACTGGGCTAGACGAAATGTATTATCCAATCCCATCATGGTGCAATCTTGATGGTACCACGAGATGGTAACATTGTCCGATTCTATGTCCAGCTTGCCTCAGCAACCGATCTTGACCAGGATCCGAGAAACACGGTGACCGTTGAACAAGTTCAAGAGATCACTAAAAAGATCCTTCTACCATATAAGATAATTTGGAATAGAGTTGAGTGGCTCTCTATCCATCCCATCGGGCAGGGATTCGCAGAAAGCTATAGCCTAGACCAACGGATATTTATCGGCGGCGATGCCTGCCATTCCCATAGCGTAAGCCAGCAATGCTAGACACACATATTCAGCAGCTCAGCTGACGTACCTTTTACAGCCCATAGCAGGACAAGGCATAAATGCAGCGTTTCACGATGCATTGAATTTGGCCTGGAAACTTCATCTAGTCATAGCTGGATTCGCTGATTGCTCAACTCTCGCAACTTATGAGAGTGAACGAAAACTATCGGCAGAGAATCTGGTCGACTTTGAGACTAAATATTCCAGGCTGTTTTCGCAACTACAACCTTCGAATAGCAGCAACGGAGAGCTTGTTGACGCATTCAAGTCAGCATGCGAGCTTACTAGTGGGTACGGCATCATATACCCTCCAAATATATTTAACTGGGATCAATCTCACCGCGCCAAATCGGCCTTGATCCAAAAGGGGGAGAATCTACTACTATCTTCCGGACGCCCATTCCCACCGTGCACCGTGGTTCGTGTCTCAGATGCAAATGTTGTTCATCTGGAGCAAGCAATACCCATGAATGGCTCGTTCCGGATCTACGTATTCGCGGGCCAATTTGATCATTCTCACATGGTTATTGATGATTTTTGCTACCACTTCGGCAAGGCCTCCAGCATCTACTCACTTTATTCGTATAGCTCGGAGGCTCAAATTTCTAACGCTGAGGTGGTACGGCATAATCCTCATTCGCGATTTTTTACCCTAGCTCTTATCTATGCCACACCACGGCATTCGATTGATATGAGTAAGATTCCGCGCTTGCTATATGAGTACCCTCACCATATCTATGCGGATGACGTGCCGGATATCAAAACCCTTAAATCACATGCTAGTGCCCATGAAAAGCTAGGATTTGATCCCAGCGGAACCGGTGGTGTGATTGTTGTTAGGCCGGATGGGCATATTGCGTGCGTCGTGGAATTAGTAGAGGGGAGGGGTACTGCAGAAGCCATTAATGAGTACTTTTCTGCATTCGTGTTAAAGGTGGCTGGTACAGCTGAGGCGAAACAAATTCGTTCTCGACTTTAGCATAACATCGCTTAGCTTAGTTTTGGGCCGTGTTTTTTTGACTTCTTATTGTGAACTGAATCCAAATTGAGACTAAAATCAATATGAAACGGCTCTTCATCCTGTCTAGATTCTATACCATATGTACGATGTACCCCTCTCGTATTGCTCCTAGAGTGATCATCGGTGCGGAGAAATAGTTAATAGCATAAATTATTAACTTTTCTCTTCGAAAGGATGAAAAAAGAATAAAGCAATCTAGACCAAGCTGAACGGGCGAATGTGTTCTACCTCGAACAGCTCCTGCATAATATGTAAAGCGGGGGAAACCTCTAGACTCTGTCTGTGCTGGAAGGTGGTGGGGGGGGTGATGAAAATCAAATTAATACCATCAGTTCAAACCTCCATCCAACACGTTTCACCCCTCAGAGTATCAAATCCGCTTCAGGACATAGTACACACCATCGGATTCTATTTGTCGATATCAAGTTTAGATCCCTGTCTTTTCCCTATTTCGCTGCGCAGAGATGTATGCTCTTGTGCTTTCCGCCCAAACAGTGGGGTATGTGTTTACCCACCAAGCAACATCAACACCACCATCACCACCTCTCTCCTCTGAGCGGTTCAAATACAGAGTTTTAGAATTAACTAGTTATGAGAATGTAGAGTCACCGATATCCGTCCCATAGATACCGAAGAGGCCCCGTATTATTACAGCTTCCAGGTACAATGTACTTCCTGTCGCGAAGTGCATCCAAATTGGGTCAGCGTTAGCAGATTTGTAAGTTCAGCTCTGTCTACGGATCTATAATATATTATATCTATATATTATTTACCCGAGAAAATACTGTTTACGTATTGCATTAAATATCAGAATGGGTTTGAATATGCGACGTGCATAAGCTTCTATTGTGATACTTGCATTACTTTTCTTTTTCATCTCCTCCTTTTTCTCTAACTCTCGATTTATTATCTAGGAAACAAATGAAATACCAGGGAGCCGAGGCGAGGCCAATTTTGTTTGGAAATGTCGACTCTGCGGGGTGAGTTGAATAGATAACCAGAACAAGATCCGTTGTATTTCCTACCGAGAAAAAAAGTTTTACTGACATTCTTGGGAATAGAGAACACATTCTGCCTCGATAACTGCTGGCCCAACGGCATACGATGAATCTAAAGACAAGGGACAGAAAATTATCGAATTTGACTGCCGTGGCCTAGAATTTACGGATTTCAGACCAGATGTGAGTTCCAATTGGAAAATAACAAACAGCCAAATGGGTTGAAACTTTCCACAAGCAAAACGATGAGACTAAGAACTGGAATGTTGGCTTATAGGGAACATGGGAAGCAAAGGGAGCTAATTCTACGACCGTCTTCAACGAAATCACTTTTGAGGAAGGCGAATGGTTTGATTTCGACGAGAAGACGGGCGAGGAAGTGAGCATCACGGAGATGCAGTGGGAAATTCGAAGGGCTTGAAGAAGCCGTGATAAAATTTTGGTTTTTAGCCTAACCGTATGCCTCAATGAATGTACTTTTACCTATCGCATTCTAAACCATCATGGTTCTATGCATTTTTATATCGTTAAGTAGAGTAGAAGTAATAGTTGCTGTTTTAACGCCAGTTGATGGTATATTTAAAGCAGCGTAACTCTGGCCTAAACAGGCTAGTCTCTCTCTCCGTGACAGCTTCCCAGCAAATCCAAACAGCCTGAAGAAGGGAAAAGCAAGAGACAATTAATTCAGCGAAAGTCCAACACAACCAAAAGGGAGAATTGCTCGCGCCTAATTCGGTTCTCGACATTGCCCGGGCTAATATCCCCCCGTTAAGGCTCGTTCATTCGTCCCACCTATCTCTTCCCAACCAATCGAGAAAATGAATGTGAGTAAAACACCATCGATACTCAACCTGTTCGCGTGGAGCTAGTATCTAACCTTCCTCCTTCAATTAGTTCGTCCCTCTTAACCCGCGACCTATGCTTCAAAGCTTGTACGTTGTCAGCTCTTTTTTTCTTTTAGTCCAGAGCCATCAGGATACATCGCGACCGCCAATGCCAAAACTAGAATGCATCTTCCGCTGTTTGATTCATACCCTCGCGTATCCAAGTTAATCTATAATTTTACCTATTATTGGAGCTGGGCTTGCATTCTCCGTTGAAGCCGAGCGGCGCAGCATATATATAATATATCCAAAAAAATTTATGAGGAGGGAGAGCCAGAGCGGACATGGCAAGGAATGGTTGATAAGCTAATTTTTATCCTTTCTATCTGGCTAGGGTCAATGAAGACATCGTGGTTCGCCTGAAGTGGGGTCAGACAGAATATCGAGGCCAACTTATCAGCGTCGATTCATATATGAACATTCAGCTATCGAATACGGAAGAATATATCGAGGGGAAGAATACTGGTACGCTAGGTTCAGTGCTGATAAGGTAAGAAGCATATTCCATTTACTGCCTTTAACATAGTTATTCTATTCGTATCACTTGAATATCATGGGAGGGAAATTTTGACTAATCGGTTTTTAGATGCAATAATGTTCTCTGGATAGGAAGATCGAAAGGCGCGGAAAGCAAAGACGTACAAATGGCGGATTCTTGAGAGAGAGAGAAAGTGATACAGCGTATGGTGCTAGTAGCCCGTCTATCTTCTATTGCGATTTTTTGACATCTGTGTTACGTTACAGTGGAATGGCGAACGGAGTTTTCTTGGTTTGATAAAAAAAAAAGATATCTACTTTTACAACTACAGATCTAGAGTCAATTTCATGATTCCTTGAACAATATCTCTAGTCTGATATTAGGGTGCAATGCAGCTGCTTGGCTAAAGGGAAAGACCCAGGCTCCTGGGTAGAGCTCTCCAGTTGATCGGTGCCAGGATACGGATATAAATCTATACTCCGAACTCCGCGTAACTAGGCCGACAAACCTTACGGGCGGAGGAGTGACAATATATTAAACGGCTGAGCTTAGCTTGGCTTAATACTGTTAACAGTTTTAGTTTTGATATCTGATGGGTGGGTATCAGCGGTTGAACTGAATGCAACTTCCAGATGTGTACGAGTGGAATTTTAGCTCGCTGCCTAGACAAATAGCAGTGAGCGTTCCTTTTAGACGAATCACCCCCTCATCAATCATTATTACTAACAAGTTAATATGGATTTTACGGAGTAAGTATGCCGTCATATTCTTGCCAACTAACTAGGGAACTTAATATCCGCCACATTTCTCCAAACGAGACTCTTCTAAAAATGAAGGATCGCAAATAAACCAGAAATGGTCGTATGCCATGGATGTACGTCATTTTTACTGCGATGGCTTCGGCGCCAGGGTTTATAAGGCAGCAAGAGCAACGATGTGATGTGGATGGGCCAAATGTTTCCCTCCCTGGTGATGCCAGCAGTATTGATGGGGTGAATGTATGCAATCTTATGGTCTCAATGACGATGCTCGGTCAGTTAGTTCACTCCCTTGGAGAAGGATGGTGGCATGCAGTTCGTATAAGCAATCATCAGAGGGTTGTGCATGACATCCCCTGCTGTAAAGCCCCGGCTGGAAGGGATTCTCGGAGCAAGCTTGATTGGATCGAGTCGTGAATTATCACCATGAAACTTCTCTCGAAGCATGCTGCTCGCGCGCACAGACAAGCCCAACCACACTCGAACGCTGCGATGACAAGGGGGCCTAGTTGACACTTGTAAGAATCTATCGGTAATGTCCTCCGTGTCAATCAGCATGAGGTTTCGAGCAACCGAAAGCGCCCCTCCTTCGATGCATGATAGAACTTAAACTGCTTTCCCCTCTCACACTTCAACGAGAATTAAGGATATATGATACGGCACTATTGCCCCAGGATGCATGACTTTCTTGACGCTTGCAGGTTATCGAGTTAACCGCTTGAAAAAGCCTCCTTTCAGGCCCCAAGCTCCGTCCACACACGGGTTACACAACAAAATCCTGTAACTAAGCCACAAATTATAATTCTGGTGGTGGTGGTGGCTTCGAATTGCCTCGTGAGAGCTTTTGCTCTCTTCTTCGGCGCCTTTCGCATCATTCGGTCATAACCTGAGCCTCTGAGAAGTACCGTCGCCACTGTATATTTTCATGAATGTAGACCATCATATTCCGCGTGGCCTGTATGCCGTCATCCGAAGATTTCGACTACCGGCCAAAATTTCGCCGAACTCTTACAAGCCTCGTCGCTCAATGATGCTTTCTGTACAGGCGAACGGTTGAAGGAGGTGCGGGTGCTGGGCAGGGAACATAACTCAGACTTTGCGAGAACTTAGAATTCCCGCGTGTGACCTCGCCATGTGAAGTCCATAACGACTTCATCGAAGCTTGGAAGTTTGTCTCGATCCCTCCAGCGATCCCTTCTTCCTCCGCGATCAACCTTCCCATCGCCTAGACTTGGCGGAAATGTCTCTCCCCATTCTCCAAGAATGGAGTAACTTGCCCACCCCCACTACTAACAACTGGCCACTAGAGATGATTAGTTTCCTGACCAAGGAGACTTATTTCATGGGTCGCAGGGATGGCGGTGGATTGGTTATTTCCGCCTCTCTCGTGAGAGATAAATTTAGCAGTTCCACCACACTCAAGAAACAAGCAAGAGAAGAAGAAAGGCTTACGACGGTGATTCTTGCCGCCGACTAGGACCGTCGAAAATTTTATGCAGAACGATATATATCGTATGCGATTCCCCCCACTACCAATGGATGGTAATGGAAGTGGACGTTTCATCGTGATTCGAAACAAGGGGATGCTCCGAATATACACACATATACCCTCGTACCTCCATACAAAGGAAGCAGAATCTCCGCCATTCAGTTCATTATTGGATCAACTGCGGCCGGGAGTTTCGACCTGCAGGAATTAACTTAGCTTATTATTGCACCGTTTAACTTGGTCTGGTTTCGTAATATTCACTTTCTATTATTGGTTGCCTGCTCCTCGTAATATATATTTTATTTATATATATATCACTTCCCTCAACCCCCCGTTCTTCATTGCGAGGATATTTATACATCACATCCACTTTCCTTCCAGATCTCAAAGCCAGCGGCCCGTTTCATCTTCCGGCTCTTCAATTTACCACACAATACAGCGAAAACAATTCTCCCTCTCCAAAGGGTCGTGAACCTGATATAAATACACAACCACCTCGCCCGTCGCTTCTCTACTTCCATATAGACCTATACCTCACCACACCGGGCATTTAACTACGATACCACTCCCGGCTTGAATAGAAGAGAAACCTATCTTCCCTCCACACTCAACTCCTCAATTTTCGGGGCTCCAAACTCCAAACACCGATCACCCACCATGCCTACCGCATCTCGATTCGTGGAACTGTTGGACCGAGACCCAGATCAATATCAATGTTCAGAGGATGATGTACGACTCGAAGAAGTGCTAGCTGAAAGCGAGCAACACTACGGTACCAGCTGTTCCTCCAGAAACTCGTCATCGAGCATCTCAACGTCCAGCAAAGAGAGCTTGGTACACGAGAAGGCAATCACAATATCCCGAATGAAATCGACAGCCAACAAATTCAAAAGACTGTCAACACTGGGCCGGTAGAGTGGCGCATTATTATCAACATTTTACGCTGTTCAGCATGGCATGGCTCTCAGGACATTTTCCATTCGACTCTTTCTAAAGTACCCGCGACAGCCCGAATCTTAACGACCTTTTCGCTCTTTGGCTGCGCTCCTTTCACGATTTTGATGACCCTCATTTACGACCAAATTCAAAATACAACTTCCTCCTCGTTGACATGATACATCCATATCTTCTTCATGTTTATGTATTATTGATCACGGAGATCGGACACCAACACCACAAGATATCCTTTTTCTTTGTCCTGCCACATCTTGTGTGATTATGCGGTTGCTGGGCTTTTATGTTACCAGCATTCTGCATACTTTGCGCCGCTTCTCTCTTTGTCCTTGGTTCCTTTTCTACTCTCATGAATATCCCTTCAGCAAAATTTCTGATTACACAGTTGAAATAGATACCCCTTTCCCATATTTCCGTATGTTACTGTATTTATTGATTTCAAATGTTTTATTAACCCGGTAACGGCCGAATGTTTCACTAGTTATTTTCAATGCGATGATATACAAGAAGTTTTATTCTTCATGCAAGTTCCCATTTTGTCTCTATCATGATACAAACCCTTGGATACGTGAACCACCGTTTCCATCTCCCGAGGGGAAATGAGCCATATCTGTAGAAACCCACAAACAGCTCCGTACTTGTACCCCGGCCTTGCGAAAGTGCGCATTATCACACGGTAACCCGAAGCTCAACCTTAGTTCTAATCTACGGGAATCAAATCTCTCTATTTTTTTTAAAAAAAAATTGAAATGAAAGCGAAATATTAAATTTTTTTTGAAGTTAACCCTTGATTCCCCCGGTATATTATGTATCCCGGATCCATGTCCCTGTCAGAGTCGCTCCGTCGATGGAGACAGAGTGGGATGTGCAGAGCCTTGAAGCGATTTAACCCTTTTCATTAAGTAACGATCAGCGACTGGCTTGCTGGTCTACATGGAGACCATGGAGATTTGGTTTCTTCCCTAGGAGTTAATTGCTGCCCCCATACTTCAGAACCGTTAATTTAGTCAATAATTGGTTAGTGTATATGCAAACGAAGGATGTCGATATGCTTGTGGGGATGTACGTGGATGCTGCTCATAGGTGCTAAGAGAGAGATATACGGGTAGAACCGTAATGCACTCACTTTCAGGGCTCAATGGTTGCCTATTGGTTATTTGTTCATTACCACAGGTAGTTAACAGTTGGTGATGTAAGAGGAGCAGAGAAAGCCTTGTTAAAAAGGCGAGATTGCAGTCCAACTGCAAAGGTACGAAATAAAACAGCATTTATACTGTCATGAACAAAGCATTGAATAGTCAAGTGTAACAGGTAGTTAACTCATGGATATCGATGGAGGGCGGAGGAAGTGGTTGGGTTGAGAGCTCTAGAAAGAGAGAACCAGAGCTGGGAAAAGCTTCAAACACTGCTCCTCCAAAGTCCCAACAACAGCTCTTGAAATCCATATGCCTCAACCAATAAACCGCCCTTTCCACTCCCTTAAAGCAAAAGAATAAAGCAATAAATTTAACGCCTTCATTTCAACGTGCGCACCTTCTGATTACCTACGGGGAAAATGGCATCGCACCACCACAGGTCAACATCAAGTGCGCCATCATCAACTTATTTTGAGCAACAGCGCGGCGAACTACTCAGAGAAATATCCCTGGTCAGACATATCTCTTATTCTTTTTGCCACATTAGCCATGCTAACATGCCAGTGTGATGTGTTATGTGATAGAGTCTTGAGCAAGTCCTGCAGAATATCAACAGATTCAATCGGAATCTGGAAAGTATAATTACAGTAAGTACAATGTTGGAGGGCATGCCCCGCAGATTTCCATCCCATTATTCGCGAACTTCTTCTATCATGTGTCTTGTGGAAGTTGAACGTTGATATCGATGTGTCGTTTGTATAGGTTGGAAACGAACTCAGTTCTGTAGAGGCGTTATGGTCTCAATTCGAGAATGTGATGGACCAGAATAACCCTGAGGGAGAGGAGAATCATGATGGATTAGCAGTAGAAGGTGGTGAGGAGGCAACGGGTACATGAAATGAGTGGCCCAATAACTTAGAATGATGGATAGATAGATACCTAGGTGGCTACCTAGGCATGGTTGATTAACCATTTAATGATAATGATGTATTTATTTGATATTTATTATTCCACGAAATCTAGATTGGATTGCTCAACCACGAAAAGGAACATTCTCTACCAGGCTTATGGGCTGCTTTAAGATACAAATACCACCATCATTAAACAATTGAACACCATTCCCGCGATGCATTTCCTCGAAAGAGTAAATTAAAGGGTCAGGAAAGACAAAAAAGACAGCCAAGAATAGAATAAACAAGGAAGAGGATAAAAAAGCAAATAAACAGAAGGAAAAAAAAGAAAAAGAAAGAAGATAATACATATTCTTCATATGAGGGAACCCCTTCCACTAACTCTCCATACACCATACGGCATGAATAGCATCAACATGGGTCAGGGGCAAAGCCAGTCGATAATCTCGTCTCGTCTCGTCTCCACGCCATCATACATACAAGTCATAGAATATTCGGGTTCACATTCAGAAAACCATGTCACAGAGTCGTTCCAGAAATGAAAAGCTAATACAAGGAAAAAGGAAAGTAGGCGGACATCATAATTGTCACAAAGAGAGAAAAAAAAAAAAAAGAAGGGATATGTCGGTGAGGAATAATGCGAGAGAGAAAGGGTATGAAGGAAAGATGAAAATCAGCAGTTGAAGATGCCAGCACCTACTAATAAGCGCGTCTAAAAAAGATATACCTGCTTAAAGGATTTTGCAAGTTCGCTTCTTGACTCTCTTCCCTCCACCATGACGAGAGGACCCCCTGCCATTGGCAGCATTCTCTTCCATACCCACAACGGTATCCACGGCCATTTCAAACACCGCGTCGACACCACGCATCTGCTTGCTACTGCACTCGACGTACATTGCATTCATTCGCTGGGCAACTGCCTGTCCTTGTTCTGGGGTCACAGGTGTCAAGCCTTGCGCCTTAAGGAACTCGATACAGGTACGGTTTGTGCGAAGATCAGATTTAAGTCCCACGAGAATTAGAGGAGTGGTGGGACAGAAATGCAGAACCTCAGGATACCACTGTAGTGAAAGTTAGCATGAGAAAAGTAAGGAAATGGATGAGGGAAGAAAGTCTTACCTTATCCATGACATTTTCTAGCGAGACGGGGCAGTCAATGGCAAAGCAGACGAATAGTAGATCAGTTTCAGGATATGACAGAGGACGGAGTCTATCATATTCTTCTTGTCCTGCTGTGTCCCAAAGAGCAAGTTCGACCCCTTTCCCAGATGGATTATGTATTGTCTGCGTGATATAATTCTCGAAAACGGTGGGAACATATTTCTACAAACCAATCGGGGAAGAATAACATTAGTTTGACCATGAATATTTATATATATATATATATATATCCAGTATTGATGGTGCTTCACTTACCTCAGGAAAATATCCTTGAGAATAACTAATTAATAAACATGTCTTCCCACAGCCTCCATCGCCAACAACAACGAATTTCTTCGAATACGATGGCGGGACTGTAATGTTTGTGGCCTGTGAAGATGCCCTCCCGGACGAGACGCTGACGTCTGTGCTGATGGTTCCATTGCTAATTCTGGTGCTCTGGCTTCTCAATGGTTTGCGTCTAGGCGACAAAGGAGAGGGAGGCTTTTCATTGACAACCGAAGAATGGCGACGAACATGACCGTAGCCACTACCATATCCGTATCTATCGCCTTGAACTGACATTTCGGAAGTGGTACTCTATTCGGGCTATCTTTCGCGACGCTTAATTTCCGGTCTGTTGTTTTTCTGTCTTTGCCTTTCTACTTCGCTCGATAGTTGTCCGTTTGTATTGGACGTACCACTCTTTGTTGATGGTTTGTATGTGGGGAATCAAAACCGGGAACCAAAGATGGGAAATCGGCGAAAACCCGGTATGAAAATATATCTGTTAACTCGAGAGAGAATTGAAATGTAGTATAGCAATGGGGAAAGCGAACTGGTTTGAGAGAAGAAGAATGCGAGAAGTTATAATTTGCGAGCAAGAAGAAAAGAAGAATGCGTTGAGGAAAAGGGAAGCGAAGGATCGACAGCGGGCAGCTTTTGAATGTTTGTGAGACTGATTTGTTGTTGACCTGAGGGACCGCTGCCATGGCAACGCGCCAACGCGCCACCCAGCCAGCCCAAATAACGGAGTCAGCCAGGGGGTGAAGGGGCCAGAGAGCAACCTTTTCGCCAGTGAGACTCCATTATGATGCTGGATGGGCCGTGAGAAAAGGGGAATGTTTCATCAGTGGAACCTTGAACCTGGCCATCGTCCTGACGAAGGCAATCCAGACATCCCGTATGGCCCCAACACCTGTATACTGCTAAGCGGTTTCCGGTCGATTTCCACAAAAAGACGCAGCGGGTCCTCGGAGGTGTGATTGAATTGATGAGGATCCATCTGATGAGATACAGGCGTCTACTGAGTTGGTACCGTGTTTGTGGATTTCGGCTGAATGCAGGTACATATACTAACCATGCTCGAACGCGGATGGACAAGTTCATACTACTGCGAGCATATCATTGGGGATATATATATATCAGCAAAGATATTATCGCATTCCATCTGCATAGGAAGTACGGAGTACTCCGTACGCAATACAGCTATATGCATAGAAACCCACGTGTCTTTTAATACACAGCATTTCGAGTCGTCTGATCAATCAATCACCTTGGCTGCATTTCTATATATAGATGGATCTAAAAGGGCTTCCCAGGCTGCGGGCTTTTTTTATTATGTTGGAATATTTACGGCTAGTGCCTCCCAGTGTGCGAAAAATTCAAGTCGGAACCGTATTTTTGGATGGATTCGTCATGGATAACTTCTAAGTGCTCTACTGCATTATCCATATGAAAGGACATAAAGCATGTTGTCGTATGCCATCATGAAATATCTATTATTCTCTGTATCCGCCAAATACCCCCATTGATTACTGCGCCCAACACCCATATAAGACAAAGAATGACAACAATTGTATAAGTCGGTTGCGATAATAGATCATTGTTTTTAGCCGAGACCGAGTAAATGGAACAGTAATGGGTTGCCCTCAACCGCCAGCCATCCGATACCTACCATTGTCCCATTAGCACCGAACGGACATCAAAAATACAGGGTAAAGGAAAGACTTACCTGAATACACAATAAGCTTTGTGACTACTTCCACATCGTACCGAACTCGGGGCCGAGTGATCATTGAGAACATTTGTTTTTCATCTTGATCCCGGGCTTCACGATCTGATACATTCGATGTCGGTGGGCGGGCCCCGGATGTCGCTTGAGCTGACTCGTATGCGGATGTGCTAGCGCCCATCATGTGTTCGTAATCGTCAAGACTGCGAGAAGGAGACATACTAGCATTCCGTTTCGAACTGGATTGTTTCCCTACTGGGATAAGTGGAGAAGGTTGATCCCCCGGATTTATTGATTCCGGGGGCGGGGATGGTCGAGCTATCCCTGGAGATACACTTGTGTGTCTACGATGTTCTCGGTATGCGATAGCTTCATAGGCATCTGCTTCTGATTGTGGTCCAATTGATATTGCTCTTCTGCGTGGATGCCGGATCGATGTAAGCAACGACGGTATTTCAGACACATTCGGTATGACGTCGTCGTATTTGAGGTGGTCGGGAATGCGTTTATACTGTCTGTGTGGTGTTGTTAATCCCCAGGCTATTGTTAAATTGGAGAAGAAATTTGAACTTACGAGGCACGAGTGAAAAATCTCCGGGGCAGACTCAGCCCCAATTTCTCTATCACTCGGAATAATGGCGGAAGCACACGAAGGAGGGTCGGTTTCATTACCTCCCTCCAGCCAACAACTACAACTACCCCAAGGAGAATTCGACAGATTGCTTTAGCCCAACCCATGCGCTGCAGGTCAAACGGGACCGTTGAAGGGGTCGGAACTGATACAGCATATTTCGTCTGTGCAAAATGCCAGTTCCCGACCTCCACACCAATCAGAACTCCGGCAAACGCCACACTATCATCAAAACACGGACATGAATCGGCCGGCTCTGGATGAATTCGAACCAATGTTAGAATAACCAGAACCACCACTAAAACCTCCTTCATACCGCTAGTGTATAGGTGGTTATCAAACATATCGCCGTATGAGCACTGTATGAACCCTAGCAACGCTCCCAGAAAGCAGCCAGTGATGACGTCAAAAAAACCATGCATCCCACAATACAACCTCCCTATCACAATGGAAGTCACGTATATGTACAAGCCAATGCGAAGGGCTGTCGATGCCAGCGACGATATACCAGACGGGTGTGTGTTTTCCTGAAATTGATGGAGCGCATATACGACAATGGATACCGCATTCGTTGAATGTGTGGAAGGGAACCCATACTCCAGGGCAGCCGATCCGGACATAGTGATTCTTTGTAGCGGAGGGGAGAGTGGCCGAGGTAGACATAGGAGATCTTTAATGAAACCACTAATAAATACACCAGACGCAAGCAAATGTACTACGCTGTATAAACAGGACAAGAAAATTGTTAGCTAGCTGCACAAATCCCATCCCACGCCTATTAATTGGACTTCAAAGAAAAGATTCACTCACGCCCGGCCAGTAGAAGTATACCCACACCAGAAGAACATAGGTAGCATGACCATGTAGAATGTGTGAGTGCCTAAGTTGGCAGTTATGGCAAACCAGGAATCAAGTGTAGGCGTACGCATTCTCTCCTGCAGCCATGCTAGATACGGTGTTTCCCACCGTACCAAAGGTAAGGTCTTCTGCCGAAAGGAGTACCGCCATCCTGGAAGTTTTCCCTGATCTGGTAACCAATTCCAATGTATGTTAGCAATGTGCTGAAAGTCACTTGAATCGCGCTAACAAGTTTGTTTCTTTTGAGGGAGGGTGAAGAAAGAAAAATATATTCATTACACACAATGGTTAAGACTCTTTAGCCCGGCATCTATCCGTTGTTCAACGTGGTCCATTATTCAAACGTGGGAGGGGATGGTCAATGCCACAGGCGCACAACAACGGCCATAGGACTGGTTGGTCAGTGAAGGGCTTGCTTGGGCCTCGTGGCAGTTGGTACAAGTGAAACCAGCAACCATCTAACCAAGACACAATGGAGATTTCAGTTGGAGAAATCCATTTCTATATTTTCTGTCTATGATTAGGGAGGACAAGATTGTTTTATCTTGAGCAAACAAATGGCCATGGATGTCATTGAATCAAGCTCTTTTCTCTTAAGAGTAGAGCAGAAGCTATAGAATGAAAGAATAGCCGATAACGAGCTATGGGGGAAGGAATAAACGAGTGCCAGGCGGCTCTCTCTTCCAAATATTCAGCATCAAACCCTCTACTGGCAATTACACTCTACAATTAATAGGATATCACCCAGTCATAAAAATATATTATCTAACTCCCTTTTCAGAAAGATTTTTCCTGTTGCGTTCACCATTTACCGTTTAATTAACCCTTTGACTATGGCTTGACTGGATGTATCCCACTGCCAAGGGATCTCTTCACGTGATAATCACGTGATATTTCCTTCAATCAGAAAAAAAAGTTCTCGTGGCGACATCCAGGAAACGCGCTGGATATTGCCGCATTGGGGAACTCGACATGCTTCATCCGGAGCTTCACGCTGCGATACGCGCTTAGCAACCTCCCTCCCTTTCCTTTCTTATCCATATTCACCTCTTACTCTCCCCTTATTCTTCTTTCCGCCCTCTCTTTGCTCTATTAATTGTAATTCTTATCCTTTGTTCGTGGTATCTCTTTGTTTTGGGGGCTTTGTATTGATTTGTATAAACCGAAGAAAACCACCTGCTTTCTTTACCTACAAATAGTACATAGCACAGGACCGCGATATCCCGCCTAGTTAGTTACGTACTACCTGGAGAAATCCCATTAAAAGGAACAAAAAAAACCAAGGCTATTTAAACAAGATACCTAGCTATCCTCTCCCTGTGCCTGATTGTGTTTGACCACGGCAGGTTGAAGTAGAGGGAGAACATTGAAGAACAGGCTTCCTCTGCTCTGGCGCTTCTGGGCTGGGAAGCGCCAGGGGGTATTTTCGGGCGTCCGATCAGCGTCGTTGTTGGTATCTTCGGAACTTTTTGCGCGACGTTTTGGGCGGCGCTGGTGTATATCATTTTGAAAAACAAGAAGGTAGCACAGGATAAAGAGGCCTATATATCTAGTAAGTTATGTTTGCAGGGTTTTGTGTGGTGTTTGCTTTCTGTGCTTGTTTATTTGATACCCTATCTATCCGTCTCCCATGACTAGGAGAAGAGAGAGAGAATGAGAGAATGAGAGAATGAGAGAATGAGAGAATGAGAGAGAGAGATGGATTCGAGGATCTCACATATATCTTTACCTTTTTATCCACCCCCCTTAAACTCTTGCTGGTGAATCTATTCCCAGTATTCTAACCCCTTCTATCACATTTCTCCTGTTCTGGGTGTCACAGACATTTCTAATACTTGGAGTCTTTCCTTGCCCTGACTTGACTTGACTTGATACGGGAATTCCCGTTCTACCATCAGGTCAGGTGCACTGCATTGCCTAATCGGGGTGTTGTTGTTTTTTCCCCAACGCCCTGGCTCTCGCTTCTCTCTTTCTCCCACAACCTCACTTTCTCTCTCTCATTCTCACCCTCTCGCCCTCTCTTTCTCCTCGCAACAACATCATCATCCTCAACATTGATCTTTTTCTCATACGCATCTCAATCCATCTCTTATCATCCATTCTTCACCTCCTTTCCTTGATATCTCGAGAACTTGAGCCCATTCTCTCCTTGTTATCAACTTACCCTTCTTCCATTCGCTCCCCGCCCCTCTTGTTGTGATATCCTGATATCCTGATAACTTGAACCCCTGAATCCTGTCCATCCATTCTCATCTTTCTTCATTATTCCTCTCTCATCACACTCTTGCACGTCATGGATTATCAAATGTCTTCTGTCCCAAACATGGGAGAAGAGCTCTATGATGTTATGGATTGGGAGCCTGTTGGCCTAAATTTGCTACCAGAACGCGTTCTAACTCCCAACAAAACAGGGCCCGGTTCGACCGCTGCTCCCCAACGCCAGAGTCCCTTCCGTCGACGAAGGTGGCTCCAGCCAGGTTTCCCCCAAAGAGACTGGAAATTTATTCTCTCGGGGGCCGATGAGACTGACGCTGGGGATCGAATGGACACAGATGAGCCTGGTCCAGATCATCCCGAAGTTATGCAGATCGAATCTCCCCCCGTGACGCCGCGGAAGCGCGTCATTGAGGAGGTCGAAGACCCTGAGATGCCAGAGTTTCAATACTCTGCATCTCCAGAAACGCGGCATCCAGTTTGCCATGTAAGTAACCAGTTAGCAACTGCTTGCGTCTCATCGTCTCCTCTTCTTTCACACAGCTAACACGATGGTACTGTAGGTCCAGGACCTGCCTATGGATGGTTCACCAATGGATGTGAGCATGGAGGATGTCGCGGATTCTCCGGGGCTGGTACTGCCGATACCTGCCAACACGGTAAACATCACTTTTGACGCGTTTTTATCGTCTTCTTCTCCCTTGACTAACATTGGTTGCCTATTTCAGGTTTCCATCACTCGGGCTATACAGGCGGCAACCGCCCTTGATGTCTATGGGGTTGAAGCTCTAGGCCACGGGCTGGACTTGAGCGTAAGAGTTCCCCCTATACATAATTTGTTAAATATTCAACTAAATCTCATAATTTCCTACAGCATCTCAACTGGTTTGAGTTGAGAGAGGCGGAAGAGATCCTCACCCGGTGGCACGAGCCGCTTGGAGAATTGAGGTCACGCAGTGGCTTCCGTGGTGAAGTACGTTCTAGTTTCCCTTTCTTGGTATATCACAAGCAAGCTAATCTAGGACTTCCATCGCAGACCACCGTGGAGATGGAAGATGTTTGCCTTCAAGAGCAAGCACACCAGTTCGGAGCCCGAGGTGTACGTATCTATATCATCTATCACACCTCAATACTTTATATTTCAGCTAACATGAGCAATAGCCGACTGGTCCCATGGGCAACATCGTGGGTGAAGTTATGCCAGGTAGCTGGCCATTGACTCCCCCACCATCTCCACACAAGGTTGCCACTCCCGACTCGCCGCATGCGGACACACCAACCTGGCCTCTTCCAGATAATACAACCCTGATGACTGGAGGTATCATTACCTCGTCTCAGCACATGGAAGCTGGGTTGGTGCCATCAGAGCCGAGAGACACGCCAATGACTTCTCTCGGCGACAATGTAATGTCCGCATCTGAAAGCCGCGGACAGGAGCGCCAAATTTGGCTGCGTCTGATCTGCGGCTGGCCCAGGACCGTGATGGGTCGATGCGGCGAGTGGGCCCTTCAGCACGGTGTTCGGGTCGTCCAATCCGTCAAGCGGAGGGCAATTGGCATTTGCCAACCTCCAGAGGGCACCCGCACCGCAAATCGCGCCAGACGAGTGGCCGATTTGAATCGATCACGACGGGTCTCGAGATTGACCCCGGAACAGCAGCGAGCCCACCGACTCAGGAAGTCTCGCATGGAAAGACGCAAGGTAGAGGCCCAGCAACTACCTTCGGTGTCCCATGCCTTCCAGCCGACAACTACCCAGCTGCTGTCTCCGGCTCGAGACCAATTCGTCGTCCAGCCAACAACACCACGGAGAATTCGAGTCGAGTCCAAGCCGGTGAAGAAGGCCTCGATAAGAAGGACCCGCCGACATCCGCCGGGCAGCGACATTCTTCCAGGGCGCGTAACCAAGCAGCGAAAGGCTAAGCCAGATCTTTCGCGACCTGCTGGTGACCGCCCCTGGAATGCCCGGGTTACAAGCCGTCCTCGGTTACCGTCAAAGATACATATCGTCTTTGACAAGAAAACCGGTGCGACCCCATCAATGGCAAACATTCGGCGTGCCAACCAAGTGAACCTGGATTTCGCCCAGGCTGTTCTCCAGCAGAAGAGATTGACAATCCCGCCCACTGGGACTGAAACCGAAGTTCACACACCCGAGCATTCAGCCAAGAGTTCTCCGATGCCGGGTGCCGCAGCCGATGCCGAAAGCGACGCCCTTCCAGCTCCTCGAAGTCCGCAACTTCCTAGACCTTCCTCGCCTGAACCGACAACCGCAGCGGCTCCCGAGCCGCCCACGGATTTCTACGCAGGTGTCACTCAAGGTCCGGACCCATCGAGGAGCCAGCGACGGGTACGCTGGCAACATTCTGACTCTCCTCTCGGACGCCCAATTGCTGAGATCCGGGTTTATAACCCCGAAGAGCCCCCGGTGAGGTCATCACTGGGAGCAGTCGGATCTAACGAGCAGCAATCGTCCCGCGCAATGACTGACGACCAACCGGAGATCGCAGGTGCGGGTGCAGGTTCATTTATCAAACCACTCAGCGGCAAATGGGACTCACGTCTTGACGCTGCCATGAACCTCCCCAATGCCTCACAGGTAGGCACCTCGATCACCGGAGACCCCCTGACCCGCAAGGACATAGCGACATGCATCACGCCTTTAGCTTGGCTCAACGATGAAATCATCAATGCATATGTCGCTATCATCCTCGACAACGCTCGCCGCTCAGTGAGCTCAGGAACTGATACGCACGCCGAGCAAAATCAAACGCCCAGTTACCACGCGTTCAATTCATTCTTCTATTCCAGTCTGCGGGATAGAGGCTACGAATCGGTTCGCCGCTGGGCCTCGCGTGCGAAAATCGGAGGTCGGGCCCTGTTGGATGTTGAGACGGTGCTGGTTCCCGTGCACCATCTCTCCCACTGGACTCTTCTGGTCGTCAAACCGAAGGCTCGGACAATCGAATATTTTGACTCACTTGCTGGGTCACCGAGGCCTCATATCGCCCGCATCCGATCTTGGTTGCGTGGTGAATTGCGCGAGCTCTTCCGCGAGGAAGAGTGGAAAGCACTCCCCACTCGCTCCCCAATGCAGGACAATGGCAGCGATTGTGGTGTATTCCTTCTAACGACCGCTAAGTTGGTGGCGTTGAACCAGCCTCTGTCGTATGGGGCAAAGGATATACCACTGATCCGCAAGAGGATCGTTGCCGAAATCCTCAACGGGGGGTTTGTCGGGGAGTTCGACCCGACGCTTGAATTCCCCCTTACTGCTCAATCGAAGCTGTAATCAAGTCAAAACGAAGTCTGAAGGACGAAGTTTTTTACAGCAGAGTTAAGTTCGGGTGATGTCGCGAGGGAAGAATGCATTCCAAGGCGAGTCGGAAACAACAATGCCATTGGTGGAAATCAAGAGCGACGGGTGGGATACAGTTCAGGTACAATAACGTTGTGTTGTGTTGTCTTTCTGTCCCATGTATTCGATATGGAGAGGTTAGTTATTCCGCGTCCCTGCCTTTTGGATTCCCCCCTCTCACGAGTAGGGGACCAAATGGCATAGGATTGCGGTCTTTCTTTCTCATCTACGTCGATTTCAGTTCTGTACTTGTTACTGCGCCGTGGCAGTGGTGATCGAGGAAGCTAAGTTGATGATGGTATGATGAGAACTGTGTCCCACTCCTATCCTCTTGCGGATTGGTGTGCCTGGCTGGTTATGATCGGTTTGCTGAAGGGAAGTGATCCTCAATTCTTCTCCCAATGATGGCTAATTTTACACGCACATATACATAACGAGTCACAGGACAGGTTCTTGCTCTTGTTTCATTTTTGAAACCAAATTCCCTTTCTAAATAGAACCGAAGAGACTCATGCGCGTTTGAACTCGGGATTTTCAACGCGGTATATTTCGAAACTATTTCTGAACACGATATTCTCACCCATTTACTTTGGGAACTCTTTCCTTGGATCTCAGATGATCAGGATTTGGATGGCGCAAATACAACAATTGATTTATTCAATTTACCAAAAACTTGGGAGGCGTTTTTGGCTCAGTGATTTTGAAAAAAATGGGTCGGCTTGGTTTTTCTGCTGCTTTGAAATCTTTGGTTTTATTTTATTTCTCTTTTAAGGATAGTTGCTTATGCGTTTCTGTATACATACCCCCGGACGCGCAATGTGCGCGAGTGTGGGAGTCATGGAGTTCTAATATCTGTTCCTTGTGCATGCTTTCTTTCCTTATTTTTGTACCAATATGACTTGGCTATCATAGGAAATGGGGGCTTACGGACATACTTGCGTATGGTTGCCCTCGTTGCATATTGCAAAGTTCCGATTCGATTCAAACACGAGTGGGTGATACATTATACCAGAAAACAGTCTTCACTTGGTTCGAACGGATGAGAGTGTATGATATGATACCAGAAATCAGGAGATGAGTGTGAACGAGTATCAGGCTGTTGTTTTACTATTGGGATTGGCTTTCTTGCTGTGTTTGATACTGCGTTATCTTGTGTTGAATAGATCGTTTCCTGTATGAATAATTATTATGAATATCATGACCGCGCAGGGTTGAAGGATTATCAGTCCTTGACATATTTTATCAATTTCATTCTCTCTCTCCGTTATCATGAACTAAACTTGGACTAACTAAGTACGGGATGAGGGTATTTCTCTGTTCTACTAGCCTAGCCATCCACTCTGCCATGCCGCCCAATATAGATATATCCAATTGACGGAGTACACAAAGCTAATAAAATAGACGAAAAAAAACTACCGCAAAGTGGGTGGGTGGGATTTAACTCTCACGGCCATCCCAAATGATCTCTGGGACTCCCTTGGTTTGCACATCATCAATGCGACAGATAACCCTACATTTTGGCGTATCATCTGGAGGCGTCGGGGGTTTCGGAAGAGTAATCTTAGGAGTGTCAGGTACGTGCTCTTTACCACTATCTGGCTCCGGTTCATGCTCATACTCGGGATTGTCATGGTCTGGCTGTGGTTCATCCCCGTACTCGGGATTGCCATTGTCTTGCTCTGGTTCGTTCCCATACTCGGGAGTGTCGTTGTCTGGCTCTGGTTCGTTCTCATCCTCGGGATTGTCATTGTCTGGCTCTGGGCTGGGATCGTTGTCAGGCTCTTCTTGGGGCTCTTCGCCTGAGTCTTCTCGCAATTTATCCTCCAGCTTCTGCTTTTTCTTCTTGTTCCGATGTTCTCTCCACCATCTGAATGGGTTCCTCAATTTTCTTTTGAGAGCAACACCGGATACATTATCCTCGCCCTGTTGCATTCCGTCGAAAAGAGAGTGATCACTCCTAGTTTCGAGATGGTCGCCCCAACGGCTACCATGACTTGATATATGAACCTGGTGGTCTTCATCGGACTGGGTGTAATCCTCGTAATCATCTTCACAATCATCCTCAAATTCATAGCCATCCTGTTCATACCCTTCACGCTCTTCATCATCATAATCATCATCATCATCATCATTTTCCACTTCATCATATTCATACTCTTGACCTTCTTGTTCATCATCACCATCCTCATGTTCTAATTCATCGTAATGACGTCTGGCTTTGCTCGGGTTCGGGGTGACCCTATTCGACGACCGGTTATATGCAATTTCGATATACTCAATCGCCATGAACACCGAGGAGCCGACACTCAGATTCCCGGTCCACACACCTCCATCACTCCAGAAATTAAGGAGTATCATGCTCGGCGCTGTCGGAACACCGTATGTCTTTGACAGCTGGCCCTCGTCGTTCAGATACCAACGACTAATTTCTGGAAACCAATCGAGTCGATGTGTTGCCCAGCTAGTCCAGGGAACAGAAAGGTCGAGAATATCACTTGCACCAGGAATTATCTCATCTGTCTCGGGATCCCAATCAGGCTGATTAGCGTAATGAATCCGGCCTGGCGGATCGGAAGTCAGGATCTCAATATCTGATTCTTGAAAACGGGAGCGGTATGTAAAGATGCCTGCGCAGACGCCGGGTCCAGGCGCTTCCTCTTCCTCGCCAGAAGAAGAATATGCTGGCAACGGATCATGGGGCGGCAAAGGGGCCTCAAAAAGCCCTGAGTTATTTTCTGCATCAACCTTTGGGAAATCCTTCCACTCTGGTTCGGCATACAGGCGGAATCTGACTCGAAGGGAGGAATGTAATATATCATGCAACTTTGTTTGGATTTCTGCAGTAGACGTATTGTTTTCCAATCTGGAAGCTCGCATCACAAGGTGGGTAGTTTCATCATCCTCATCGGTACTGTTTTTCACCAAGAAGACGTTATTCCACGAATGTAGCATGGTGATAGGAGATTGCGGGGTGCTCTCGCGCTTCCAGGCTTGGATATCCCAGTCGGCGACAAACGAGGTACCTTCCAAACTTTCATGATATCGCTTTGCTTGATCAGGGCCAGCGGCAAAAAGATCATGATTGATCAGAGGGCTATGAGCAGCTGAGGTGGGACGAAGTTGTCGTTTTGGATGAGTGGCATTCTTTCTAGATACCGTTGAGGATCTCGATGGCGGGCGACGGAAGTCGTAGAAGCTGTAATGTTGAAAATAGCCTGCGTCGTCGCCGGAAACGACATAGCATTCGCAAGGACTTGCAGGGTTGGTATCATTATTGGTGCCACCAAGCTTTTGAGGATAAGTAGGGGTCTCATTGCCTAGGGACGGGATACCTGTCCCTGTGACTATGGGTGCAGAGCGGATAATGGATGGTTGAATAACTCTGGCAAGAGAGGGGGTATTAGAGAAGGCTCCTAAGAGAGAGACAAGTAGAAGGGTCTTCATGATTGCCTAGCATGAAAAAAGTAGAGATGTGATGTGATGTGATATGATAGTTATTGCTATTAGCTACTCTATACATAAACCAAAGACCATGCAGCACCGTATCGAAAGAGAAGAAGATAGAGAAGAAGAGGAGGAGGGGGAGGAGGAGGAAGAAGAAATAATAGATATCCCCTCCTCTTGAGAGTAAAACCTCCTAACTCCTTCCCTACATCTTGTATAGCATAGAGGTGGGAGAAGGAGCCATGGAAACAACAACAAGAAGACCTGAGCAAATCCATGCAGCAGGCACTATCTAGTACTAGCTAATAGCACTCACTAACCACTGGCCGTTTCAGACGTGATGGATACTCTCAGCATCTTTTCCTTCTTGCTTGCAGTTGGAACTTGGTTGAACTTGGCTTGATGTAACTATACAAATTAGGGCTTGCTGCCAAATCACATGATGTTTCAACCACAATAATGCACGTTCAGGTTGTCCTTTTCCCCCGGGAAGAAATCATTTGTAAAGTCTCTGCAGATCGAGAAAGGGTGAATGCTGTTGCTTCTATTATGATCATCTGTTGACTCGTCGCGATGAGGATGAGATGGAGATTGAGATGACTGACTTCCGACGTGTCACAGTTGAGAGTCACACGAAGACGCCACGCAATCAGCTGACTCCTTCATTCCCACCTTCTATTTCTTCCTCTTATTTTTCTATTTCTCTATTTTATTGATTATTATTGATTTCTCACTTTTATTTATTATTTCCTACCCTCCCTTTCGTCTGATCTGGCACTCGTAAATTACAGCGTAAGTACAGTGTATGGGCAGCCAAGGCCCTAGCTCCCAACTTAGCGCCTTCGCAACTCGTGTGACAAACATCCCTGTCCTTCGTAAAACAAACCCAGGCAGCAAATCAACAAGAAAAGTCAAAGAAAAAGCAAAAGATAGGACTGAGAAGGTTTGATGGAGGCAAAGTCAAACACGGGGGGTTAGGAGAGTTGGCTTTACCGCCTGTTTTCCTTTGTTGGGCGACAAGAAGTGACCGAAGCCAGAAGACGGAATAATAGAAGACAGAACGAAGAGGGTGACTCAAAAAGAATAGAGCGGATTATAAGACACTCACACTGTTTGGATCATGAGATGGAAGAGATGTCTGTCCGTCTGCCTGAGATTAATTCATTCATTTATTTCTGGTGATAGGATGGATGGGGGCAGGGCAGTTTGGGCTGACATATCTGAAGCAAGGATCCTTTCTTTTCTTCGCTTGCGACGATGGGACACTTTGGGACGTTCAAAGCGCCCCTGCAGACTCCCCAACTCAAAACCTAGGCAGAGATCGGATTGGATTGCCCCATGCGAAAAACTGGAAATACACGTATGCTGTGGAAACCCTAGTCCCGCCTTCTGGACAGAGTCTGATTTCCCTCAATCACTCACTCTGGGAAATAATGGTATGAAGATGAGAGATATGAATCTGAAATTCTCTCGTAGGTCAGACAGATGGTCAATCTAAATCAATCAAACCTCATTTTGGGAAAAAGGAAGAAGCAAACTGAAAAAGCAGCTTGAACAGACGGAAGATAACGGGAGGCCCGAGCACAGTAATATGAATGCCAAGAACTCTGTAGGACTCTAACTGATGATGCACACGCTTGCAGGAGTCATGCAGGAAGTGCAGGGGTGCAGGGCTAAAAGTGCAGGGGGCAAGGGCTGAAAAAAGGCTTGCAACTTCATGGGAATGCTTGGCACGGCGTTGCCGGCCACCAGACAACATCCAACAAAACCAGTATTGCATCCGCTTGTGGCCCCTTTGTTGGCCTTTCCGCACCCAATTCCTATACTCACTCACCATTCTCAGCATCATCCGTTGTCATAATCATCAGAATCATCATATCTTTGTGAACCGTCATCTTTTTTTAGATGAACTAGCCCATTCATCCGAATATGCAAATATCGACGTACCATCTCATATAGACTGATAACTTCGATCCGCGCAGAGCCGTCACGATGAATCCTCCGATAACGACAACGAGGAAGTAGAGGTTGAGGGAATCGATATCACAATCATTTGTCGATGCTCCCGTCAACCTATGGCGACCCAACAATCTACCACCATGACCACCACCACCGATGTGAACGGTTTTCTGAGAACCTCCTTTATTATGCAACCGACTCCTCAACTCTCTCTCAAACGCGAATTAACTCCCCCATCCATCTCCGATCCACAACTCCTCCGCCTTTATGACCGATTGAACCAACTTGATGCCAAAGTAGCAGAGCTTTGTAACAACGTCCTGACAAAGGAAGCATATGTTGACCGACGAAACCGCGAAGATGAATTCGTTCGTCGTGAATTTGAGAGCCAGCGTACCCTCTCATCTCGCATTGATCATGCAGTCTGCAAGACCAGGGCCGATGTTGGCCAGGTAATGGCTGATCTCTCCAGATTTGCTGCTGAGATCATTCAACTGCGCACTGCTCTCGAAACCCTGGTATCCAAGGAAGAGTTCCTTCAACCAGATCTGGCTCAACTCCAGACCGATTTCAACAAACTTCAAACCGACTTCCAACGTATGTCATCAGAGTTATGTGCAACCAATACCAACTTGAGCCAGGTCCATTCCATTGTCAGTCAACTGAGAATCGACCAGTTGACCTTGCAACGTGAGACCAATCAACATTTCACTCAGGTCAATTCTCGCTTCGATATCATGGAAACAAAGCTTACCCTGATGGAACGTACTCGATTCAACTCGTTGGCTCACACTGTGCATGCCCCTATTACCCCTGTGCCTGTCATGGATAGTGATGGAACTCTCAGATATCCTGAGTATTTCCCCAGAACTGTGTGGCAGTTCTGGTGTCTGAAGAAAAGTAAACGACGTAAGTCCAAGCGCAGATCCAACTGATAAGTCAAGCAAGTGAATAACCCTTTTCTTTCTTTTCCCCCTTTCAGTTCATCGACTCGTGGAATTAGCAACATTTTACAACTTAGAAGGTTATGAATATTGGGGCCGAATGCCCGGACAAGTGTTCCCGAATGACGGGTATATGAGCGATTCAAGTGATTCTAGTGAACTGCCATCGAATCTCACTCTCGCCGAGGCGGCAAGAGAATATCCAGAGGCTTGTCATCACACTCTTGCGGCCACTTTGGGTCTGGTGTATTCAAAGATCCGGAAAGAGGTCGGAGAGACACCAGCACATTCTCACGTCATGGCTGCTCCCCTACGGCAGCCTGTTCATAGAAAGCGCTTCTTGGACGATGTTACTTCGATCCATTCATCAACGAAGGAAAGACCCGCAAAGCACTCTCGTCAATCCAATACCGATCACTCTTCACATCGCATTTTCACTAACTTCAACAACCACCACCATAATCAAACGACTATGGACACGAAGTCTATCGTCTCAGAGGGCTTGGATAGATTAGGATGGAATGTCAATGGGGCGAATGTCTCTAATGAGACGTTAGGAAAACTATCGGGACTTGTTAAGGATGAGATGAACAACTTTCTTGTTCAGGCTTTTGAGCGAGGACAAATTAAGTTGCAATCGGGGGACGCTAAATCAGCATCCCCAACAGAGTCGAGGAACGATCTGAATATGGCTACAGTTGCTGGTGAGCAACCTAGTTCGCCGTATAAAGAGCCAGAACTTACCACGATACCAACTCAACTTCTTCCGTTTCCAGTCTGTACCGACTCTGATGCGGATGTTGATGATACCCCATCGGGGTCAGTTGTGGGTGAAGATGGAATGTGCTAGGATGAGAAACCAACAGAAGGAAGGATCAGGATAAGAAGTGTGCTTGGATTTATTTCTTTTGTTCTCTCTCCCTCTCTCTCTCTCTCGACAACCACATCTACCCTCTCTCCCTCCATTTCTCTTCCCGTTAGCGGAAGTCAAAGATATCTCACTCCCTCTCTCCTGTTGCGCAAGGCGCCTCTCCTCAATATTGCGGGGAAGTTCGAATTTATGATCAAACTCGACTCGTCACGTTACTCGCCAGCCTCATTATGTCATCCGTTCTCTCGTCTTTTCTCCTCCTTTTCAGTTCCCTCCTTCAACTAATGATACGACGACATGACCCGCAAACCAGTTCAACTCTCGATTACGAATGCATTTTCACGGCGTTTATCAAGCGATTTCGGGTTTCTTTTCTCTTGGCTCTGGGCTGGCGTAGGCTACCCGGCGCAAGTTTAACTCGGATATTCATTAGGACTCGGACTGATAACGCCTGAAATCATCTCTACCTCGGTGCATACCTGGTATATCTGCTGTATATACTATCTATCGATCTATTCAGCATCTTTCGGTGGTTGGACAATTTTTTTCAATTTTGGAAACGATAGGTCTCTCACCTTAGGATACCCTTTATTACCCCTTTCACACACGTCTTAACTCAGGTAAACTGGGTTAATTCCTCATCCCTTTTGGAATTTTTGTTTCGTGGCGTTACTGATTTTAATGCATTGATTTGTTTTATTGTTTTGTTTGGTATATAGTAGTTGACCTGGCAAAGTGCAAGGGATACTTAAGTATACTTTATTATTATTTCGTCGCTCTACATATATCCATCTTGCTGTTCGGAACGCGTAGACCCTAGAATTTTCACTCAATCTATCCGGGCTTTTAGAGTAATTTTGGAGTCCTTAACTAAATGACATCGATTAATAGAGCATGGTAATATTTCATTTCCAGACTTGTGTCCTGGTGGCATTGGGACTGATAGTATTACTAAACGGAGAAAAATTCCTCCCAAGCTCTCCATCACGTGATCAATTCATCAATCCAAATCTAGAAGCAACTTGATCATAGTTTAAACTACATGAAGTCGATCGAGTATTTCAGTTCGCTTTCTTTCCAATCAAGGTGTTCCAGCCTCGCATCCTTTGATAACCATGGCAGACTCCAATATCCAGTATGTCTCCCCAGTAATTTCTCCTCCCGTCGACTCTTGCTGACCGTCCTCGAAGATCTCTACTCCAAAAACCGCGACAGGAATGCACGTAAGTTCCATCCCCCATCTGCGCATGGATAGGAATCGAGATACTTCAAAAGATATCTAACTCACTTATTTTTCATGATTGAATAGAGAATTCGAAATTGCGCAGATAGTACGTCACCCTACCTGAGGAGGATCTTGCTGTATATTTTGCTTGGATATTATCGGAGGGAGCTAATGTCGACGCGCAACTTAGGAGGAATATGAACTCAGCAACGGGCCGTTATCGCTTCTTCAGACCGCAGTGCGAAGTAATACCCAGGTCCTGATCAGTCTACGATCGAATCGGAAATTGTACGCGATTTTTTTTATTCTCGGTTTTGAATGAGCTTGGTTTTCTAATAAAGGTTCATCCTCACAGGCTAGCTCGAATCAAGGCGTTTGATCGTCATTGCAACATGTATGTGGAACCCCAGTTGGTTGTTATGGCGAATCTTCCAATGCTGACTCTGTCTTTCTTTTTTTTTCCGAATAGGGTATTAGAGAACGTCGTACGTGATCCCCGATCAGACGAGACGATATACACCTGTTATTTCTTAGCAGGATAACGTGCTAATAATATTACAGAAAGAAATGTGGACTGAACCCGGCAAAAATGGCAAGAAGGGAGTCAATAAAGATCGATTCATCAGCAAAATGTAGGCCAGACTCTCCTCCTTTTCATCCCGCCTTCAAAGCCCAGATATTAATGGTTTTCACGAATTTCTTTCTAGGTTTCTACGCGGTGATAGCGTCATTCTAGTCTTGCTCAGTTAAACCTACGAAATGCAGCCAATGGTGTTTTACAGTCCAGTTTACCAAGGGCGGTAGATTGGGAATCTCTCATGGTTTTGGATGGAGTTATTTTATTCCGTTTGATTTTTGTTTGCGTTATGAAAAATATTTTAATGTCTGGTATAGTGGAGTATGATGGTTGCTCGTGTTGAACAAAATACAATAAGTTTACCACCAGAGGATTCTCCAGACCGACCACCAATCGGCCACGAGCTGTTGATATACGGTTGAAGTGTGTTGGGAAACTCATGTTATGGCATGCGATGCTACGCTACGCTTGATAGCTTGATATGTAGCAGATCATCTATGAGACGCACCACTTCCGAGCGCATCAAGTTCTGGCAGGAGTTAGTCGAAGGCTGGGCGGTTGTGCCAACTACATTTATAGTAGAAGATGTGAAGGTTGACTCGGAACGAAGTCGTCATCGATGCCAATCTGTGAAACGACTCCCCTACGCTATGAGCACAGAGTATTCTAAGCCTAGCATAGAATAAAATGTTTTCGGAGGACGGAACCTAATAACCAATGTATACATGACTCTCACCATCTTAAACCAAGTCAAACACCTGCTACATATAACAGCCCTATCCATCATGAAATAGATTCATATAAGTTAGAACTAGCACATGCCTCCCGCCTACCACCAGTTCACCCGAGAAGATCATTCCATGACGTCTATATCTATATTTGGTACTCCATAAGTCATTCGGGTTCGGGGCTCTTAGAATGGCCTCCGTATGGATGATTTAATGATAATTCGCAGTAGTTATAGTTACCTAGGAGCTCACTCTCTAGTTGCGAGAGCTAGAATCGATCCTAATCCTAAAGTGTTGGTTGTTCTATCATGAAAGTTCAGCCGTCGTGCAGTTGGACTCAAGCTGGCTTGGACCTCGGGACAATCCCCAACCTTCAATGTGAGCTTGTATCACCCAAGGTAAACATCATAGAGACGGAGGAGAATGGGGTTGCAATGCCAACTCCTCTTCTTGCCTGGAAACACCATTCGTTTAACATACGGCTTACGTCCTCCTGGTTGAAGTTACCTTTCTCTCATCCAATCCATCACACTTCATCAAACCAACCCCCGTTGTTCTAGTTCTCTTCCCCAACATGTCCGGCGTTGCCAAACACAGACTCCAAGCTCTCAGCGAGCAGCTTGTCAAAGGTATTCCAGACGCAGGAACGTTTGAGAATATTCCTCGTATACGTGAGGTTGGACCAGATTCGGTTGGCCAGTACGTACATTTATCGAATAACTACATCCCCCGCACTTATGCGGCACAAGCATACTGAGAATCTTTTTTAGGAGAGTTCAAGGCAAAGTTGCTATTATAACTGGTGAGTTTTGTTTGGCATCTATAGGATTAATGATGATTTTACTAATGATTTGCCAGGAGTAAACTCGCCCCTCGGTATCGGTCGAGCAACCGCCCATCAATTCGCCCGCAATGGCGCAAAAGCAATCTTCATCTGCGACTACGCAACCAACTATCTGGAGGTACACAAGCGGGAAATAGAGTCGCTGTACCCCGGGGTGGACATCATTGTGCGCCAGTTTGACGCTGCCAGTGAAGAAGCAGTGAAAGGAGTCGTGGAGGAAGCTATCCAGAAATACGGACGGCTAGATATCATGTTCGCCAATGCTGGTATATCAGGCACACCCAAGCTCTTCACTGATATTACCGGAGATGAATTCATGAACACTATGACCACCAATGCCAAGGGGTATGTTGTTCTTTCTTTCATGTCCTTCCTTCATCTTCTGTTTCATGCAGAGTAGTATATATATTCTAACGAATCTCTCCTGATGGGTATAGACCCTTCCTAGCCGCCAAATACGCTGCAATTGCCATGCAAAAAACTTCCGAAGCCAAGCCCTATCCATCTGGAAGCATAATCATGACCGCGTCTGTGGCTGGCCTCCGTTCCAACGCTGGTTCGACAGCTTACTCTGCTAGCAAAGCGGCCGTGGTCTCAATTGCCCAAACTGGTGCCTACCAACTTTCGGGCAGAGGTATTAGGATCAACGCCATATGCCCCGGTGTGGTTGAGACCGGGATGACCAAGCCCATGTACGACATGGCAAGGGAGAGAGGCACCCAAAGCAAAATCGGACAGTTGAATCCACTTAAGCGGGGAGCTGTGCCAGACGAAATTGCGCGGGTGGCCCTGTTTTTGGGATCCGATGAGAGCAGCTATGTGAATGGTCAGGCGTGGGCAGTGTGTGGAGGGCTAAGTTCAGGACATCCGTTTGTTCCTGGCAAGATAGCATGAGTGGGGATAAAGGGCATTCGAAAAGATTCTCTATCCATCGACCCTCTAGTTGGGGTTGATGGTTTTCCTGGAGGAATGAATCCGCCGTTGTACAATTTATTAACCTTGGAAATGTGATATTTTTCTTTGCTATGTAACACGTTTTTGATGGATAAGCAAATTGATTCAAATCTAAGATAGAAAATAGTCTGAACATATAACCAAAAATATACATAATCATAACTTATCGGTTCACCATTCACTCATTTTTCTCTAAACTCATTTCATCCACCAAAGCACTGAGTCCCTCGTTAGCACCACCATGGTCCACTCTCCTTTGCATAAGCTTCGTTATCGGATGCAGCATTCCATCCCACACCCCGACTTCTCGTGCCGTATTCAGCACATTCGGTATAGCAGCAACCTGCATAGCCAAGTTCCCACCATCAGCAGGGTGTTCCCCTTTATCTACATGGATGGCAATCGGGAGCAAGAGACCCGTCATATTCCCAATAAATGGCGCAAGCTTCTCTTCCGTAAACTTTGAAACCGGCAAACCAACCGAGCGAACCATTGCCATGGCCTGGAAGGCACCAGCGAAAGCGCCATACATGCCTGCAAGGAGCGCAGTGTCGAGAGTGGCAGCCAACCCAATGGATTTACCCAGATAATCCACTTTCCCTAAGACGGCTAGGGGGGATTCGAATCGTTTGATCCCGGCCTCCGAACCAGAGTAGAAAATGAAACTCGCTGGGGTTCCGATTAATCCAGGAGTGGCCATAATTCCCCCGTCGAGGTACTCGGCACCATTGGATGTGAAAAGGTCTTCCATATCTTTCGCTTGAGAAGGGGTCCCGTTCGTGAGGTTGACTATCGTTTTACCCGAGACTGCTTTAAGAGTATCACCAGAGAACACTTCGCGAACTGTGTCGTTGAGCAACAGGCAAACGATAACTAGCTCGGAGGCAGATACGCATGCAGCAGCGGATGAAGCTAGGGTTGCCCCTCGGGCCACCAGAGTATCGGCTCTGGATGCCGTTCGATTCCACACTGTGGTAGGATGGCTATTGGAAATGAATGCAGATGCTAAGGCCGTGCCCATATCACCCAAGCCGACAAGGGATACTGATGTTCTGGCTGACATGATGGCAGATAAGAGGGAGGGATAAAAAAATATATTCTAGCAAAGCAAGATTGGCGAACGTGATAGTATCGAATCCTGATAGTAGAGGAAATGCTCTTGAATTGCGGATGTAAGAACCTCATGTTTAGGAGGATACTGATGGGTATTTATATGTTGGCCGTTGAGTATGGCACACGGATTTTCCTCGATTCGATGATGCAGTAAGATATTCTCTCCAGGGCCTGATAGTTTAGCACATTGTGTTCTCCTGAGGTTGATTATTTCATGCAGGGCTGGTACGAGGTGTGCAAACCCGCCAAGCGACATGTAGGAGATAGAATTTATCAGCACTCGTATTATTTTCTATGAATGCAAACATCTTCCAGGTTTAACATGCAATCATGCCGTGCCATAGATCCACTAGAGGTGCAAACATGAAGGGAAGTTAGACAGATCCCAGCTGGGATCTATACGTAGACTTGCTCCATTAACCAACCAGAGTATTCAAAAGGATTGTTCTTGCGGAATCCGAGGGTAGCGGAAATTTTGTGTTTGCCTTGAATTGCAAATATAAATTAGTTAGAAGCAAAAACTAGGCCTCTTCGAACCAATCCGATAGAGTTGCCGCGCTTCTCGCGAAACCGGCAAATGGCTTGAGTTTCTAGTGTCCATTCATTCTGGCAAGTGGTTGAAGATGAGGGTGTTCCCGAAGCTTAGCAATAATCTATAGAAAAGGTTTCCTCGGCCCAAGCCAATTATCCCAGCTAGGATACATGGCAGGAAGAGGATTATTTTGTTAATATTTAGTTGGAAGAGATCTATATTGATGTAAACGGCTCAACAGGGGTTAGGTAGAAGTTGCACGATTTTTAGAGCGATTGGCGAAAAATCGACCAGAAGAGTGCACTCATGAAATATATAGAGAGCTTGATGGAACATGAATGAATAGTTATGTGGCGTAATTATTTTAAACCTGACGATCAAAATGGTATAATAAGACATCAAATAATACAAGATGGTATCTAAGCTCGAAATTTCAAAGATACTTTTAAAAACTTACATCGACCCCATTTTCCAAATCTCTCCTTAATACCTCAAGCACCTTCAATTCATCGATGTCTGAAAGATCCTTATCATCCTCATGAATATTTTCGTTATTAACAATGGAATTTGACTCCTCGTTTTGGTGGTCTTCCTCAGATTGATTCTCCAGCAGATATTGTTCCTCAAGGATATATTTGCCGGCTGGTAATTCGTCCACTGGTTGCTCAAGAACGTAGAAGGTAGGAAACTCCAGAACTACGCGCTCGCGTAATACGTCAGCTAAGGTGCTGGACGATGAGATTGGTATGAGAACTGGGGTTGCTCCCCGGGTCTGTGGGCGATGAAGGTATATATATGCCTTGCGGTTGGTGTCATCCAATTGGGAAAAGGTAGTATCATCGGCGTCATTTGATGAGCCGGTTATTAAACTTGAACTGGGTGGCTCTGTATGGGGTGTTGGTTCTGGGGTGACGGTTCTGGAAAGATTTCGCTGGACTTTAGGTATTTCATTTGTCGTTTCAGCGATACTCTGCTCGATTTCGGCTGTAGGCTGTTCGTGGATGTCTGGGACTACAACCTCAGGGATGCCAGGGCATACACCGGGAGGTTTAAATTCGGGCTCAGTGGCATTGGATAGTCGTCTTTTTTTAGTAGGCCGAGAATTTGGAACCTCGTTAACTAGATGGAGATCTTTCGCTAGAGGCAGCCTAGATAAAGCTGTGTCGAGAGTTATTGACTCTGCGAACCGAGAGAGAACTTTCTTTCCACCGGGGAAAATCCATTCAGTAGTCCAGTTCAGACATTTTTGTCTGGCAGTACAAAACCATTAGACTTGTGTGAGAGGATATGTTTTCAGTAAGAGGCAACATACTTTTTATTCCAATTTGTACCATTCAACACATTCCTCGAGATCCCTTTCGGGGCTTTAACAATGTGCACCCCGCTGTTATATAGCCCTTTTTGCAAAGCCACTTCACCCTTGATGGGGTCGTGTCGCCGTTTCCCATTCTTGCTGGACGAAGGCAAGGGGATACCCCGGTGCTCAGCATCACGATCAGCACGCTCTAAAGATCTCTCGATTCCAGTGATGAAATTAAAGTCCTTATCAAAAGCGGCGGGAGTATTTAGATCTTTTCTCTTCAGGTATGATGCCGGGTCCCGGATTCCAGAACATTGAGACCACACCTTATGACGTTTGGAGCATGCGAGGGAGCAGGTTCTGGTATCGCAACGTGGACATTTATACTTCCAAGCGTCAATGTGACTATAATTAGAAAAAGTCAATAATTATTAGCATTGAAGATAGCGGTCAATTGACAGACAAGCTTGCTCAACCCGAGCTAAGCTTTTTGTTCGAGTTGTGATGGAGGAACACACCAGATGGTACAGAGATCGTTAAGAGCGGGTTGGCCACCCATCGTCATTTTCTTGAAACGAATAAACAACCGGCAAAAGAGATTTTGCGTTTGCACCAGGGGAGACAAAGGGAAAGCGAGAAAATGAATGATCGTGAGCTATCTTCCAAGTCTTGATTCAATGAATGCATCATAATTACTTGAAGCAAGAAATTATCTGCTTATCGATAATAGTGGTCACGTGGATGAACCTGAACTCAAAAAAGAAAAAAGAAAATAAAAGAAAAGCAAAAGGAAAGGAGGGAATCAAACCAATCCATGCCTTCCTTCGCTTCCCATTATTGAGTCGTTCGGAATAAAGAAGGAAAACCTGGTTAAAAATAAACTGATGCAAGCTGGATGGAATTTCCAATCCGACTAACTGCTACGCCGGCGACGATGCGAATACATGGCATTGTTGTTCCACTACACACACCTGCATGCACAACTCCGTACATTATCTTTGTAGAACGTATGATAAGAAACCTTTGTTTCAAGATACTTAGTTGAAGTAGATATACATACTTGGTCCAGGAATTGTGCCTTATCATTTGTCGAAATGACTTGGGACCATAGGAGTACGGAGTGCTATCGTCTGGATCAATCTCTAACACAGTGAAACCAAGCTCTTGGATATTTGCCAATAATGACATCCCAGTGGCTTATTGTGTACCAACTAAATACTACATAGTAACACCCGAATCAAGTTTTGCAGAGCAGTCAATCATATCAGTCCATAGGTGACAAAAGCAGATCAATTTTCGAGCAACTCGTCTGGAAGTCATTACTCCGTACGGAAAGCCTGGGAAGCAACTGAATATGCCAAGAGAAGCCCCCTGATCTCTCAAGGGACAAACCAATGGTATGGATGGGTTGGATTCGGCTATTCCCAGCTGGCGGCAGGTCCGCCCATCCCACAGATTTCCTCCACCACGGACTGTTTAATTTAACAGGTGGAGATATGCCCGGCTTTGGTTGGTGGAAAATGTGAGAGGTTCCAAAAGCAGAGAATATTCTCTCCGTGCTCCGACATGGTTGCATCGGAGAAAATAATAGAACACTAATCTAGATCAAGGATAGTCTGGTGTGGAGATAGGCGAACAAACTGGCCAGGAGGGGGAGAATAATGAGGTGAGAACCAACATGCTTGTTCTTCCACGTTCAGGGAAGAGTTGAGAGTTCAATAACGCGAACAAAGGAATAAAGTTCCAGGATGTTGGTGTGTCAACAAATGCGAGGAGAGAATATCCCTGGCCTGTTCCTGAGTTTCACGCGCTCCTCATTCGTGGCCAGACTTGGGGATCGAGCTGCGGGAAGCCAGGGTTAGCGGCGTGCCTCTCCTCAACCAGGGAAAAAGCAACGATTCCCCGTCACATTCGGAGGTCGAATCAGCGCTCTAGCGAGCGTTCGAAGCGGAGAGAATTCGAAAAAGAACTCATCCAGTTAGAGAGTTTCAGGCTAATGGCTAGTGAAACCCAAGATCAACTCCAGCACTCCCGTAGAATTGCATGAAAGTGAAAACCCTCGTGTATTCGGTTCTGTAAGGTCTAACTACTCCGTCTAGATTGAGATTCCTGTTGATCCTGTAGACATTGTGGCATCAAGGCCTGTCCCAGCACGCGATACCTCAGGCACAGCACAACATTAACCGTATTATCTGCTCCGTATTAATTCTGTTTGGGATTCAGTCCAGGGAGTCCACCCTGCACGGGAGAAAAAAAAAGAAAAAGAAAAACAAGTGGACAAGGTGGAAGATCGAGGGAGGTGTTTAGACTTGGTTCGACCTAGTGCGGCTTGCCCCCTGGCCGTCCCACTCCGCTTTGGGCCTCCCCTGACTCTGGCTGAACTTCGCTCTTCTTCTTTCTCTTCATCCTCTTCTCCCCCCATCTTCTTAGCTGATCTCTTATTATCCGTTCATTGTTCTCTCTCTTCTTGCGGCTTGCTTGATCAAAGTAGTGCTGCAGATGTGTGTGCTTTTGCTCTGCTCCAGTGTAGCCCGGAGCTTACGCTGTTGATTGTTATCTTTCTGTATATCTAACTATTGCTCTCTCTAAATCCACCACCAGTATCAGCTCAATTCTATCATTCGCTGAAGAGAATTGGTCCGTTCTACACATATACCCTTTCGTTCCAACAACTGATTCTCATTGAGCTTTGAACTCGCTCAATTGAATCCCGACTGACTTGCAGTTTCATTACTTTTCTTTTTTATCTGTTGACCCGAATTCCAGACTCAGGGTCTCTCCTGTGTCACTGCAACATTCCCAGCGTGGAATATTTGTGTAAGTCAAACCAATCAATTTAATATGATTAGAGTCGCCTCTTCTCTGCTTATGCTAACCGTCATGCCCACGCTAGAAACAAAATACTGTTGAGCTCGCATCGATCGTTTCTTTTGACATTTTCCTGCGGGCCAAACCTCGATATACACCTATATTACAGGCTATATTACCATGGCTCCCTCCCTAAGAGATCACTCTTCTTTCGTCCGGCCAGTGACCCGTGACAGGCCCATGACTCGTGGCGACCAAGGAGATAGCTCGTTGATGATACCAAGCCGAACTTCATCGCTTCATTCTAGGATCACTCAGCCAATTCCGTCGACTCTGACTGTAAAACCTGCCCAGAGAACACCTACCACCCTTACTCATGCGTATATGGTATGTGGTGTTGGGCGGGAACCTTCGCAATGGGTTAAGGCACCCTCCCTGGCCCCTGGCAAGATTGGACATATGAAGGGAGCTGTCAGCCAGTTCTGGCTACCCGAGATATTGGGAAGCAGCCCAAGGCTCGAGCAGGATAACGAAATTGCAAAGGCTTTACATGCTGCCATGAGAGTGAGCTTTTCTAACCCCCGGGATTTTACAATTTCGCAGGATTATTTCATGATGATTTTTGCTAATTTTGCTACTCTCTTCGCCATTAGGCTTGTTTCCCGCACGATGTCGAAATATGCACTGGCAAGAATCAACCACACTGTGTGCATCATTCATTCGTTCTTCAGCAAGATTCTTCGCACACATTGTACGGTATCGCCCTGCGTGTTTGGTCCAGAGCCGACGAAAAAAGAGCAGAAACAATTCGAGAGTTGCGCAAAAAGACCGAATCTGACTTCTACGATAACCCAGATGAGACTTACTGGATTCCGTACTGCTTAAGTTTCTTGTCTCGATATCCCCTCTACAACCTTCTGGGCGACTATCTGCGTGGCATGTGGATCCACTGGAATAAGGCTACAAACCTCTTCCACGCAGAAGAAGTGTCACGAATTCTCAGTTTCCCAGCGCCACGTCTTAACGACCTTGTCCGAATTGATATGAAGGATTATGCCCTCTGCTATCAATTCCCCTCTTTCCAAACTGGATATCAGAACTTCGCCATGTGGCCACTGTTCAACTGTCTTTCAATTCCCAACATTGTTGGTGTAATCGAAGCTGCTGTTTCACCCACTCGTCGAATCATCTTCGTCAGCCACTACCCAGCGATCTTGACTGTTGCAGCTGAGACTATTCGCTTCTGTGTGCGTGTTTATGAGTGGAGCGGTCTATATAACCCCATTGTCCATGCTCGACATGTCAAGGAACTAGTCCAAGAGCCAGGCCCATACATCCTTGGGGTGACTGCTGAGTGCAGAGGTCTTTTTACTGCCCCAACTGATGCTTTGGTTATCGACCTTGATCGTAACTTTGTTTTGACGTCCAGCCCTCCAAATATCCTCACTCAAGGTCAACGAACCAAGATGATCAATCGTTTGACACAGGCTCTTAATGGCGATATAACCCCAAGTGGCCCGCCTCAACATCTTCGATCAGCATACGCCGGTGGAAAGCTGATCCCCGCTGGTCAAATTATTGTCATGAGAGGCGAGGTAGAGAGGGTTGAAGATCCGGAATGGTGGAACCAAGATGGTGTTATGGCTGTTATGGATCACGTTTGTGAGAAATTGGTAAGACTTGATATCTTTATCCCTCCCCAATATAGTGTATTTTCAATACTAACGCCTCTTCAGGGCCGTAATACCGGACTTAAAGCGATCTTCGGTGGATCGGTTAAGAAACCATTAATGACTAAGGTATCTATGAGACACCTCAACGAGATTGTTCGTGAACGAAATCAATATTCCCGGGATGCACTCGAGGCCTGGCAAGATTTCATCAATCTCAAAGGAAGAATGGACACCGAGTTATCCAAGGTTACTAAACGCAACAATTTCTTGGTTGAAGAACTTGAGACATGGAAGCAGCAGTTCCTTAAGTTCCAGGCATTCGCAGAACAACTTACTAAAGAAACATCCGAACTCAAAGTTAAGATTGAAAATCACAAACGTGAGAACCGTAGACTCACCGGTCTTATTGACCAGCAAAAGGATGACGCTGCTCGTCTTACCTTACGCCTTTCTGGCACTGAAAAGCAGCGTGATGATGCTTTGGAAGCTCTTGTCTTGCAGCAAGAAATTGCAGAGGAATTAGAGCGCGAGCGGAAACGCAACCAAAAGGAGATTGCTGCTCTTCAACACACCAACGCTACTTTGTCACGTCAACGAGACGATGCTCAACGCGTGGTGTTGCATCTCCGCAGCCTTGTTAACGGCCAATCTCACCATATGGAACATCTTGTTCGCTCCATCAACACTTCCGCAGATTTGTCGCACTATATTGAGGAAGGATATGAGGATCTTACCCCGACTGAGAAGGACGATGAGGAATCTGTTACTAGTGGTCGCGATACTGCCGAAGTTGGATCTATCCGAGGTGTTCCAGGACTCAAACCTCGAAACAGCCGTGCTTCCACCCCAGCTGATAGAGAGGATGTCACTCCAGAGATGGAGAATCATCTCTTGACTTTGGGCAGCAAGAGCAAGCGTATTTCCATGCTCAGCATGTCGGATGTTGCTGACCGTCATCTTCGTGACAAGACGGACGCCATCGCCGAGATTATCCGTAATATCAGCGATCAGTGCGCGGCTGCAGTCGAAGGACTTCATCTTGCACAAGACGCAGACTTCGATGAGAATGGTGTACGCAGCCCATCTAAACTAGGCGAGGAACATTCAACCCATCGCCGTGAAGATTCTGCAGATACTCAAGGCCATTCGGTCGTAGATGGCAGCGATATGGGCGACCACGATGGTAATTTCCTAAGCCCCGATGGCAGGACCTCGAGCATCCCTCCTACCCCGGACCTTGTGCATAATCGATCAAGCACATCGATGTCGATGGTCAGCCAGTCCACGATTCACGAACGAACAAGCCAGCAGTACAGTCCTGCAGATTTTCCCACCAAGATCATGGAATATGACGATGAACACGGCCACGAAACCGTTGAGCACGAGAACTCAGGCACATTATCGAAACAGCCCAACCAAGCCATAGTGAGACCAGGGACGACCCGCGTTATTTCGTAAAAATAGGAAGACAAATCCGGAATACGAGTGTTCGCGTTTGTTATGTATGTTTTCTCTGACCAGTTACGGACTCAACAGATCCCCTTTCTCTTCAAATGTTTATGTTTGATATCATCTACGTTTCTTATTTCCTAGTTTTGTGAGATTGTATTATTTCCGATTGCTACCTCTACGTGATTTTCCTTCCTTCCTTTCTATTTTCTGTTCTAATTTTATTTATTTTACTTCGTGCTTGTTCTTATGTTCGATATCCAGGGTTGAAAAATCAAGCAATGTACAGGTATCATCACTCTATGCTGTTCGCCCATCTTATATTATGGCGGGATTGGGGTTACAACTTAACTTATACTGGCGTCTGACCTGTTATTTGGAGTCCAGTCCTCACAAATTCCTCTTTCCCGTTTTATTGCTATCTTCTATCTTCCATCTTCTCCTCTAACCCGATCACGCTCCCTCAGCTGGAATGCCCTTTTTCCTCTTGTTGTTATAATCTTCTACCTTATATTCGAATAGGCAATTCAATGCAACCCAGTTTCCTACCGTCGTATCAATTATCCTTAGAAACAGAGTGAACCATCCATCCACCTACTTCAGTTATTTCCCATCAGCTACTCCGTAGTTTAAGAGTTCTTAATTATGGAGTAAATTTGTATGGGAGCCAAAAAGTGAGGCTGCTGAGTCAGCTATTGGGCTGCTCCCACGTGTCACGTCATGGGCATGTCTTATTTGGGAAGGCGGTCAGGCTTGTTTATGAAAGGTGAGTTTCTGCCGGCGCTCCTTTGCTTCTTTGGGGCATATTTTGAGACTTCTCTTCCTCTTCCTCTTCTTCTTTTGTTGGCTTGCTTGTTTTGACCGGTTGGCTTATTCACTATTACTTGTCTGCCCCTCCTGAGTTGTCTTTGCAGAGCCCCCCGTGTTGGCGGATTAACAGCCCGGTATCCTGCATCCTGAAACCCGAAAACCTGGAAACCTGGCTGTGCTTGTAATTGGCAAGGTATCTTATCCATGCTAATTAATCCGGCGAAGTTTGCTGACTCCGGCGTATTTTTCTGTTCATTAACATTTTGTTTTGCATAGGCTGCACGCAATCCAAGTGTGGTTGTCATATGCCCGTTTGCCATGCCAATGATCACTGCCTTGTATCATTTCTCATGTACTCATAGCCAGAACCTAGCTCCATATCAACCTTGCTTCGGCCCCAGTATACCTTCTGGCTACTTTTGCTGGTCTGGCTAACCTTCGCCTTTTATCATTCATGAAGAGCCTCCTATCTTATCTTGGAAGGGATACATCTCTCTTTTTCTGTGACTGAAGGCCTACTATTTTTCAAAATGGGGGTAGAAACCACTAGCACCACCTCTCCTCCCACAAAAATCCAAAGACGATCGTCCTCGCAAACCTCTACATCCTCGAGACGAAGCCAGAAGTCGAAACCAGTTCGCTCCAAGCCTCTCAAACGCCTGTCTGCCTGCTCTTCTACGCATACACCGACCGATTTAACCTCCTTTCCTTCTCTCTCTCCCGACAGGTCTCCCGAGGGCTTTTTCGGCGAGCCGGCACTTAATCACGCTCTGAGTCGAGCCCTTCTAGCAGAGGATAATGTTAAAGGCCTAGAACCTGACCGAGGCCGTAAATCTACGCTCGACGGTCTGACAACGAACCTTCCCCAGTTAACGGGCCGAGCTGCACTGTTCAATGATAACGTTTCTTTTCACGATGTGCCTGGGTCTTTACACCTAGCGAACGATGATCATATCGAGCGGTTGATAGCCCGTTCCGGAGCGGTGAAGCTAGTTAGACAATTTGCTAGGGATTTGGCATTACGTGATGCGGAGATATCGGCTCTACGGCTACGTTCTGATGAGCGAGAAAGGGAGCTGAAGAAGATGCTCCGCGAAGTCGAGGTGTCCAACCAAGATATTGAGCGGAGACTTTATGGCCTTGAGCATACCGGTGACAGCTCAATGGAGAGTTCCAAAACGGACGCTGCAGGGGAGTCTTTTGATCAGAGGAGCTTAACCGCTTCCCTGGATAATATGATGAGTCAGGCGATGCTAGAAGACATAAGCGACCATTCAGTCGAAGGATCGAAATCTGCAGCCCAAAGAGAGGACATAGAAGCTACCATCAGACCGCATAGAAAAGATAGCGACCCCAGATCGGGGAACTCAAGTGCGGGATCCTCGAAAAAGAATATCACGCCCTCGGTTCGTGGCTGGCAAGATTACATATGGGGAAGCTCACCAGCGAGTCGCAAGACGAGTAGAGCCAGTAGTGTGAAGAGCGATGAAAACCCGCGCAGCGGTGAAACTGGTCTCCGCATCCCAAATGCTGCACCTAACCGACGAAAAGCCCTGGATGGACAACTATTCCAGCCACCCGACTCTGGCCCGGATAACGCTGCAGTCCGAAGGATGAACTCTAAATCTGGGGATGGAGATGATAGGAGCATTGTTTCTCAACGATCAACTGGTTCCGTTACCTCGTGGACTGTGAGACTGTTCGCTGGATCGGGCAAAGACACTGTTGGAAATAGAGCCCGTTCCAGGACCCCAGATCCTAGGCAAAGAAACTCGTCACCAGCGGTTCAGCCAACAAAACCTCCACTTTCCGCTCTAGCTGCTCTGAAGCGAATAAATAGCTCAACCGGTGTGCAATCGCTGTCTGGTAAATCATCCACCTCATCCAGCGTCCGTGGCGGGCCCACGTCGCTCAATCCGGCTGGATCCCGTAGACTACCTGGTTCTGCGGTACCGCCTCTGCCTAGCCCCGCCAATACCGCAAGCCAGGCCACCAATTTGGGTCCAGTCGAAATGGACGCGATATTGCCCATGGAATTGCGTCCTCCTACCCTTGCACATATCTACGGAGATTACAACCCTAATGATGTCCTCACTGATAGATTCGGTTTCATTTACGATCAACGGAGGAACAAACGTCAACGGGAAGCAAACTCTGAAAGGCGAGCCCAAGAAAATTCACCTGGTGTCGGTGGAACAGCCACAAGTACAGTTGATGTTCACCATAACGGGACAACAATTCAGCCAGGGGACGGTATGAACAGTGATATGGTTACATTTGGGCAGTGGCAGGACTATTTGAAAGTTGCGACAACTCCCACAGAACTCCTTTCCCATACACCAGCCGCTGGCCCTGTGATTTCTATTCAACAGGCTACGGAAACTAGACCACGCATTTCATCAATTGCTATTGATAAAAGTGGTTCGGTGTCTGTAGCAAATAATACCCCACAGCCATCCGCATTCACCTCTCCAGTTGTGTCGAATCATGCTGAGTTTGTCGGCACCACAACGGGAGCTAGGCCTCGAGAAGCATCAGCGTCCGAATCAAACGAACCAGTAAAACTGTTACTCCAGCGTTTGACCGATCTACATGACGAATCCCAACGTGAACGTACCGTCAAGTGGAATGAATTTATGCGTAAAGTACGTGCAGAACGACGGAAAGAGGGAGAAGCTGCGGCATCCTCAACAGTTCAAGATCGCTCTAGCGTATCACGCGATATGCCTGAAGTGGCTCTTGCGGACGGAGAAGTGGTTGGTATTGCAGGTCTAGGGAATAAAGGCAAGATTGGACGCGCAAAATGGCGAGAGTTTAAAGGCCTGGTACTTGCGGGGATCCCAGTCGCGTACCGTGCAAAGATATGGTCCGAATGCAGCGGCGCCAATGCTCTCCGAGTTCCAGGATACTACGACGATCTCGTTAAAGGCCACACAGCCATAGAAGCCGATCCTGGTGCCATTGCCCAGATTGGAATGGACATCCACCGAACGTTGACAGACAATATTTTCTTTCGAAAGGGCCCTGGTGTAGCAAAACTCAACGAAGTTCTCCTTGCATATTCTCGCCGAAATCCAGAAGTCGGATACTGTCAAGGCATGAATCTTATCACTGGATCGCTCTTATTAATTATGCCCACGGCAGAAGACGCATTTTGGATTCTGGCCTCCATTATCGAAAACATCCTCCCAGCTCACTATTACGACCACGGCCTCGTTGCATCTCGAGCAGACCAGCAAGTTCTACGCCAATATGTAGCTGAGATCCTGCCCAACCTCGCAAGCCATTTCGATGATTTGAATATCGAGCTCGAAGCCTTGACGTTTCAATGGTTCCTTTCAATCTTTACAGATTGTTTATCTGCCGAAGCACTCTATCGTGTCTGGGATGTTGTTCTTTGTCTCAACACATCTTCTACCACGGCATCTGCACTGGGCACTGATCCCTCCGTTGAAACCACGGCTTCCGATCCTAACTTGGCGTCTAAGGCACCATTGGAACCTCCAGCTAGTGCAAAGTCCGCAACATTTTTCTCTGCAGTAGATCAAGACGTTTCTAGCGGCACCAGCACGGGTGAAGGAAGTACGTTTTTCTTCCAAGTCGCGCTCGCATTGCTCAAATTAAACGAACAGCAGCTTCTCAGCACTTGTTCCACGGCCGCCGCCGTATACTCATATCTTAATCATCAAATGACGAACCATGCTATTAGCATCGATGGCCTAATCCAGGCGAGTGAGGCGTTAAGGAATGTCGTCAAGAGAGAAGATGTGCTTGCAAGGCGCGCCATAGCGATTGAAGAAATGACATCGCCTCGACCAAAACTTCCAGAGAATGGTAATTCGCAGACCGATATTGCCCCCGAATAATGTCTCCGCAATATAGATTTTTTTAACTCCTTTTTTTATTATTTGTTTTGTATTATTTTTAGGCCTATTTAGATATCTCTATTCTATCCTTTGAAGAGTCGAGATTGCCCTTCTCTTCTATTTCCTCTCCCTTTTTACTTTCTTTTGTCAAGATACCCACTCCTTTTTTTTTACTCCTTTTTTTTTATTGTCTTGGGCTAGCGCAATCTTCAATTTTCAACAAGCATTCTCGGTCAGATCCTTTCATAGCTGTTCGGTTTTCAGTTGGTTTCTTTTCAGACATGATTTAAACAGGATCGTTCTAAAAAAATTGGTATCTCTACCCGATGTTACATATATTAATCAACAAATACACTGGCATTTCAATGGAGTCTCCTCTTATCGGTGTCACGTAGCCATTATTATATTATGACGCGTCCAAAAGACGTCAATATAGTATTTTTATGTGTCAAAAATCAGAATATGAAGCCTAAAAACACGTAACTATCCATTGATATTTATTGGATAACTGAGCTTATATACCACTGCACCAAAAGGTTGACTTCTGTTGGGAACTGGTTCCCGAAGGCAGCCTAGCTGCGTAATAGAATGAATGGATGAATGGTCTCTCGCTAACTAACTACTCTGGTCTCCCTGGCTAACTATATATAAGATATGTCAATCTCTTCTCCTGACTCCTCTTCCACTCCTAATGACGGACTTGTAGTGGTAACTAGATGGTTCTTCGTCCCCTGGTTCTCCTACTTGGTTAGATGACGATTCGTTCGGGGTAAGGGCTCCAATCGATAACTCCGATGAGGATGATAATAGATCCGACACCTTGTGAAGTGGTGACCTTGTCCTGGTCGCAGTCGACCTCCAGTTCGGGGGAGCTGTAGTATTAAACCTGAGGGGTTTCAAATCTTTCCTAGGCTTCATCAACCCTTGGTTTTTGCGTGGAAAAAGTAGTTGCTTCCAGGGTCTTCCAACCATATCGCCGAAAAAACGTGTCACGCAGCGTTTACATGCCGAACCACAAAGGAAGTTATTCTTCGCGGAGACAAATGTAGCCAGTCTCCAAATAACAATTCAAAGGGAATCAATAAACTCTCAAAAGGTTTAATTCAATAGAAGAAGATCATTTCTTGTAAAGTTAAGTGGTTGGTTCTCCCCTACTTTTTTTCTATCAACACAGGTATAAGATGAATCACTAGGAAGCTACAGCGTTGGCTGACTAAGCTTCCTCATATCGCCGAAAAAACGTGTCACGTAGCGTTTACATGCCGAACCATCGCCAAGTTCGTAACGTAACGAGAGATTATACGATTCAAAAGGTAGGAACGTAACGTGTAGCCGAATTGTCGGTCACATCAAATCAACTACTACTCAGTCGGCTACTCAAGACGGCCCCGATAAATCAGTGTAGACCATATGATATTTTGTCCCGATATTAGTAGCTGCTATTAACTACCTATAAGAATGCAACCTCCCAGTTGCAGAGAATCCATTCCCCAGTGCTTTTTTGAATAGTATATAGGCATGGGCCTACAATCGGAAGGCCGATAATTTCTGGTGGCCCAGGGCCAATTTCTAGAAGAGAGAGATCCAAAATTGGATCCCGACCAGTCACTTCCATCGGAGTAACCGAGACAAAGATTCTTTTTACATCAGTTTGATGTAAAAATATCAGCTCAATTCGCCCGTTGGCTGTGCGATATTTAATAATATCATGAATTGTAAGTGCAGTTCCTCGGGTTCTCTTTTTATACGAGAATGTAACCTTTTGGAAGAAATAAGTCAGTTCTATTAGAATGTTATTTGTTGGAATGGAATGACTTACAATCGCCAACATCGCTTCTGCGATGATATATGTGTGGGCACCAACCCGATCAACATTTTGATTGATTGCTTGCAGAATTTTGTTTTGCCACTGCTTATCGGTCATTTTCTTCCCTTCTTCCTTAGTATTGGCACCTTGCTTGCGTCTCCTTGCGCGTTATTTGACTGGCAATCCACATCCAGTTCTAAAATCCGGCAACAAAGTCGACTAAATCATTTTTGAGAGAGACTTTGAGAGCAGGGCGTGGGTCCAGAGCATATTTGTCAAGAAGGTCCATGAACTTGAACTTCAAGAGTACAACCAACCAACCTCCCGACCAAACGGCGTTGGATGCAGAATGAGATACATTGTTGAAGAACCCCAATGTGATCTATGGACTATGAAGATCGCTATCGCTGGCTTCGCTACCATAATCGAAGTCGAAGCCATACATTAAACAAGTGTCAATATTTTCCTCATTTGGCACCTGGCCATATGCTACTTCAAGAACGCACGGTAAATCAGCAGGCCAAACCTCATCCCCAGCGGTTTCTCAGGGGTATGGGTTGCTTCACGAATATGGCTCTGAAACTTGTTTGCAACATATCCATGGCGACGGTTGGGGTTGGCCTCCAGTAATTGTATCTTAGTAAAGATACAATTAATCCATGGACAATATTGCTATCACCGCCTCCGGATTGACCTGGAAACGCTGCTTCGATATTTCCAATCGCCTCAGACTCGTTGGAAAGCGTTAAATCGATTCCTTGGACCGTTTCGTTCATTGCGATGGGAATTGTCGCCGCTAATCCAGTTTCGGAGTTGCGAGGGTTAGTTATTGTCACTTTGGGGCATATGCAGCGAGCGACGCCAACTCTGGAGGCTTCACGGTATAGTTATCGGAAGCTTTGTGGGACGTTTAGAAATATGCAGAACTTCTCTAATAATCCCTTGCTAGTACTACCCGCATTGAGCTATACCGAAACCGTTCATCGCTTTCGCTTCTTATAATGGCTGCTTGCACGTCTTTAAATGTTGGACCTCTCGGTCGTACTGTTTTTGCCTGTGCCCGACTCGAGAACGACTTCCAAACTGGGCGCAAATGTCGGAGAGTCTCCTAAAGCAGACCGCTCCGGCCCGTACACTCAAAAGCGAAGAAGCGTAGTTTGGCGTATTGACTTCGTATATCCCCCGAGTGTCGTCTGTCCAAGGAGTTTGGCAGATGCATATGCCTGTCCTCCGTAAGATCCCTTTCCCTCCGGGTGGTAGCCTATCAGCAACTCATTCTCCCGCGATGAGGGATCGAAGCGAATGCGTTTTGGCACTGGGTGATCTAGTGAGAGCCCATAAAGGCCTTGTATGGATTGACTGTGACGTTGTGTGCACAGAAAATGAGTAAGATCTGCGACAAGGGTGCCAACCTCAAGTGGGTAACAAATTGGGCGCACAAGCAATGTAAAAAACGTAGTGAGGTAGAGAATGTCATAGGAGTTTGAGCAGTGTAGGCTATCTCCATGAGTAGCTGTCGCATATGCAGAACGCCACAAGGGGAGCGGGCGACATGATGGGTGTATCAGCGATGCAGACGATTCAACTATTATTTAGTAGGATTTAGGACTTTTTTCATAACGAGTTTTGTGATTTAATGGACGGCGCTATCCTCGCCCTGCAACAACCGGACTTGTCATTCGAGTCCAAGGTCTGCGAAGCATGTTGTCGATAAGGTGGTTGGCGACTGTTTTGCATTCCCTTTACTCATCCTTCTCTTCAAATCCTAGATTTTATTAAAGACAGCTTGTTCATAGTCTGTGGAGTCTGCCTGGCTCTCTTCCTGGATGGTTCTGATTTCTCTCGAGCATATCTTCGCTTTTCCTTGAACTGGCTTTTCTATGGAGTTTGGTGGTGGCTCTTGCGCCTTATCCTCAGTGTCTTCAACAACAGATTTGTATACCTTCCTTGGCCTTTTCTGTCTTGGGGTCTGAACCTTGCAATCGTCCTTTTCCTGTTTTAGTTACTTCGTACGGCGCCCTGCCACTTTGGCATGTCTCCGCTTCTTCTGTCGCATCTGGTCCTCCTCTTCAGCGGCGCTCAACTCAACGGGGGCCTGTCTGGGGCTCATCTTTGCAATGTTGCTGTGCAAATCTCTGGATTTAAGGTCTGCCACTGTAAGCGGTCTAGCAGAGAAGCAGATGAGTGTCAATATCCGTTGGGCCTCTGCAGTCATAGTTTCATCAATATTGCACAGCATCCGTTCGTATGTCTCATTAAGAGTTAGTGGCAATGATTGCAGGCATTGATGAAGGTGATAATCACTCTGTGGGCATCGTTTGAGTGTTTCAAACTGGCACTGCGGTTGGGACATTCAAAGTGCGGTGGCTTAGCTTTTCAGATTCAACCCGGGGTTTCAATGCGCGATGCCCGGTTTCTAATTCAACCCAGGTAAAAGAAGCAGGTGAAGATATGAAGGATGCCGTATAAACTGCAAAAGCAGTACATAAACTTATTCCCGACTTCCATAAACAAGTGAGTTCATCTTCAGATACATTTTCTAATCTGCTTTGACACGGTCAACTTCCAAATTGGAGTACAGGATATCGCTAAGGGGGCACAGCTCACGACCAAAAAGCTTAGGAAATGCAAACGCCCAACAGCAAGGATGATAATTCAAAAGCTAGCGAAAAATATTCGTTTGGGCCGCTGGACATGCTGTGGATCACCCACGGTACCACGATCGTCAGCAACCCCTAACACAAATGACTTGTAGTAATAGGCCACTTGCTCTTATCCAGATCTGTTTCAGAAATAGATGCTCTCGCAGAGTGCCTTCGGCTGGCTCATCGTCACGGGCCACAGGGGTTGGTTCCCGGGGCTCAGGGGCTTGCGCAGGAGGGCGACTAGTCCTGGACGGACCGCGTATCTTTGTATCGGGCAGGCCAATCAAGGCGATAGGCATTTGTACCGATTTTTTCTAAAAATTTCAAAATGCCTGGTGGGTCTATTTCACTATTTGCTTTGGCATAATGATGGCCGTCATCATGGCTGGTGCCTGACCTAAAGTGATTGACATCTGCTGGGATGCCAGTACCCTCTTGTGGCAACTGTTGGAAATCCTGGGAATGTTGTTGAAAAGTTCCTAAGGGGCGTGACGGTCCCGGGCGGAACCCGCCGCGTCCTTTTCCAGCAAAACCCATCATCTTCCTTGTCTGGTATGCTCGCCTGTTATGCTCACTAGTAGAGGGATAAATTTGAAATGATTCTGGGAGCTCAAGATCGGTGTGAGTCGCATCAGCTCCTCAGGAGTGAAGGATGAATTTTCTCGGAGGGAATATCCGTGTTTTACTTTTTTACCAACTCACAAACCCTCACTATAGCAAATTCCTGGGATCTGGATATAATTCTGCACCCTCATTGCATCCGTTGCACTCCTTGCTGGATGGTTTTCGATAAGTAGCTGATAGTGTAGGCCACCTGGGAAGCGTCTGAGGTAATTACGCGTGAAGCAGTTATCAGTAATAAAGGTTTCAGACTATCGTAAACATGACGAATAATGTCGATTTTGTCTTTGATGCCAGCTTCTCGCAACAGGGATGACTTTTGAACAAGAAACGTTGAAATGGGGTTAGTCCCGCGCGGCGAAGGTAGCAGGCGACAGCGAAGGCAGAAGGCAAAAGGCGAAGGTGAATGCAAAGGTGAAGGCAGCAGGCGACGGCATCAAAGTTTAGTTGTTCCCCATGGCAGTCATCCGGAATGGGATGGACTATATTGGGCTAGTAATTGTTTCTTCCATATTCCGGTAACGAACTATCCATCTTGTCCTGGACGTCTGGTTAGGGTCTACCATATGCGAAACCCGCCGAACCTGCTTGGTGTTGAGCATCTGGACACAAGTCAATGGCCAACCAGAACCATCATACCATCATCATACGCAGAAACACAATCCCGGTGATGTAAAAGTAGCCGGGGAGGAAAAGTCCCCTTGATATAGGGGGTGCTCCTCCTGGCCAACCCGATTCCTAGATTGATGGTTGTTGCTCAGAATAGGAGCCTCATGACTTGGATCCATCGAGAAGCAGAGGTTCCGCCATGTTCATAGCCCGGTGAGCCTCAGCGCAGTCACTGACAGAAGCAGGAACCACGGCCACTCGACCACAAACGATGTTGCTATTGCTATTGATGTTATGGTGGTGGTGGTGGTCGTTGTTGTTGTCATTGCTGCTGTATTCCCATGGCGTGGAGGCACTGGCCTCAAAAACAGCGATTATCTGTTGGTTGTTTTAACAAGGTGCAAGAAGAGGTGAAGGTTTCACCAAATCGGAGTCAAGTACGATAAGAGTTTGGGAATAATATTGCCAGGTTTTTTTCCTATCTCTTTTCTCGATGTCGTCCTCAGTATGGGTCTGGTGGGCGTCCAACTCTCCGTCTCTGCGTGAACTTTCTCCATATCTCGGGCACATCAGCTGCTATTGTCTCGATTGGTTCCCATGTAAGTTCCTTCTGCCTCATCCACTTCACTAGCACTAGGTCCCCGTCCCGACGCAATAACTTCTGTACTTTCAAATGATCCTCATTGTTCAACCTCACCGGGCTCGGCTCATCATTCTCTATGTATTCGTGCCCCTGGCGCTGGCTCCAGGTGCGTCACTAAAACTATTGGGTAGTGTACTGATATCTGTTGCTGCATCTGCGGTCACCTTCGCCATTTTCATTGCCGCTTTAGTAGTTTTTCCGTTCACGTCCCCTTGGTCCTGACGCACGAGCTTAACGGCGAGGTCCAAACGCTGTATGGCTGTAATATACGCTCGCTCCCGATCAGTCGCTGCTTGTGCCAGCTCGTCGAAGATTGCGCGCGCCTCAGCGACGGTTTATGCACTACGTGAGCCTCGAGTCCCGGAGCAAAGGATGTGTTGACTAAGTGGTCGACTTCTCGAAGTAGGACATGTTACCAAATGTAGAGGCCTAGTCTCGAGGGCTCTCAGTGTGAGTCACACCAGGCGTTGCTTTGGCAACTGTGAGTGTAGTTCTGCTATCTGAATGATCGTTGATTCTCTTCTCTTGGTGGCTAGTCCTCCCTATGTAGACTCTACATTGGTAGCATGTCCTGGTTTCGATCCAGGGACATTGGCAATGGTCATGCAAAAGCTTCACAAATTATTCTACTGAACCCTAAGTGGTTGTTGTAGGATCCCACTCTCTTCGGGTCTCTTCGGAGGTGTTGGCGTTGCCTGGTAGTTTGCAGTGCGTAGCATTGATAAAGATGGGATCTCCTGGTAGGTATTTCGGTGCTATCTCAAACAGTTTCAGTGCGCGGCGAATGTTAGGCAGCCCGTCAAAGGCATAGAATAAACATGCTGCCACGTCATGATCGAGCATTTTTGGCGGGGGTTGGCTGGTTGCGAAGAGGAAGACCTGTTTCACCCCAACTTCCAGAGTTACACTTGGCCACTCATGATTTCTTCCGACAGGTTGGACCACAGGGCAATATGCGCAGTCCGCCTCTTTATGATGGATTGTTGAGGATCTCAATATAATAAGATCGCTGGTAAGAGATGCTGGTATTACCTGAACGTGTGTCAGTGCATACAAACAGCAACATAAGTGACAGTACGGCATACTCACGACAGAGCAGGAATGATGGTGCTCGGAACATCATTGACAACCGGAGCCATGTCCAGATGACTGTTGTCAGACAGGATACACTCTTAACCACTGCACCAAGGGGTCAACCTTAGGAACAAGGTACTGAAGATAGAATATCTGTCAACTGTGCACAGCGACCTGCCGCAGCGGCGGCACAGGCGTTGTCGGGCCCTCCCCTCAAATATTGCAGCTTCAAACCGCGACCTCTTCCATGCTGCTTCTGCACGCGGCGGTCAAGAATGCGTTCAACCTCGTACACGGGCTGCCCGTTCGTTAAAACTGGAGGCGGAACCTTGGGTACGTCGTGGAGGTTCTCAGGGTCTGGCGTCCAGGACTCTTATGTTATAGTAATATGGAATCAAATCACGCACTCCTTACAAAAATCAGCTGAAGCATACGCCGAAAGTTCTCCTGTTTAAGCAGGAATTTGCTCGACAATATGGTGGTTTGTCCTTTAAAATAATAATATCTCAGGTATTTCTTTCTTTCGCTGTTTGGAAATTTAGATATCGCGAAGCAGCACTCACCACACCTTTTCAATCATTACCCTCAATTTCCTCCTCAAAAATAGCATCTAGGTGCTGTTTAGCCTCAGCATAATCATAGTCTGTGATCATACCGTCGTCGAGTAAGGATTCCAGTACGTACCTCGAGCACCCAACCCTGGCATCCCCAATGGAAAGTTTCATTATCCACTGTTTGGGGACGGACTATCGTACGAAAGACATTGAGATTATCGATATATGCCACAAATGAAACCAGTCGATAAAACATTGCGATTGCTTGTGATCGCATACTCCTAAAATTGCTCTGCATAGTGTGTAGATCATAGTGGAGATTTGATCGGGATTCCGGAGGCATATCAAATAGGAGATAAAACTGTCAGGCGTCGAGTAGGTTGATGGTGGCTCATGAAATGAGCCGCCCATCAGCAGAAGGCATCTTCCTTGGGGACTGGAATAAAAAAGAGAAGAAGAGAAAGCAGGATTAAAGGTGGGCGAGAAGGGGATATTTATACCTGAGTATTCTGCAGCCAGAAAATTTTGGATTCCTTGGTGAATTTTTCCGTAAATAGCCCAATCCAGTGAAAAGGGAATGGAATAGCCCAAGAAAAATTGAATCCTAAGGCGTAATATATACTTCACGCAATCCTGTTGTCCTGTTTGTCATGCTAGTTTTACATTCCATTGTTTTCACAAACGATCTAGATTCCGAATTTGTGAATGTATCAAAGGTAAGAAGAGTATTCCACGAGGAAAAAGACCATGTATTAATATGTGACTAACCAAACCTTTATTTCAAAAGTCAAAGCTCCGTGGTTCACTAAGAGGACGCCTGCCGAGGTAAGAATTCAAATCAAATGGGGACAGGATTGAATGGAAATTGGGATGTGACAGGACAGGATTGAGGGGTTCAGTATTAAAAATCTGTCACTAATATAATATAGCTTGGGGAACTTTGACATCGGCATCGCAGACGGAAATGTAGTGAATCCTGGCTCGCCATTCATTGAAAGATATAGATCATTCCAGCCCGATCGACGCTTATAGTCATGGCATATGGGACTTCTAAAAGTGCCACATCGAGAATGGAGTCGAGATGGCTCTTTAATAATTGTTGTTGTTGAAGGCTGATCATAGCATTCCTCGTCGGACGTCCAGTATTTCCGGTGTTCGAAGACGATCTGGGCTTTTTAGTTCCTCCTGGCCCACTGGTAGATGGGGAACCGCTGCTAGGCATCCATTCTGACGTTACGGTTAAGGAGATCGTAGGATGTGTGGTATCGTATCGAGGTTTTAATTGACTTCCGTCGTGGACTAGATCCGGCGCGCTCACAAGCATCGATGTCTCAGGATGCATCACGTCCCAGAAACGAATACCACGATCCGCACCAGCGGATAAAATGAACCCGCATTTTTGCCTGTCGCTCGAGGGTTCGAAATAGTCGACTCCTACAGCAAGAGCAGTGATTCCGTTCCGGTCGATGTTCGAGGATGATATACCACCAGGGTGGTCGTCGCTTACTGCGGGTTCAACGCCCGCAGCGGAATGATGAGTGTTTGTCGCAAAGCGGCCAAGCATGCCTTCGGGTTTATCGTCGTCAACCTTCCATGGCTGGTACGCTTTCCAGCTTGGAGTTGGGCTGAAGGCCTGGCCTCTCTGCCCTGCGGGTGGATCTGCTACGCTAACCTGATTTCCAGTGGTAGCAGTAGAAGCGCGATAAACCTCACGGCACTGGACCTTGTCGATGTCCCACACCGTAATTTCCGACCCGCTGGTACCTCCACCTACAACACATACCCATCTTCCTCTGCCTTTGGTTGGGTGTATCAGTATACGGTGAATCGGAGTACCGCCAGGTAAACCCCAAGCTTTGACCCGAACACCGAAGCGAAGGTCCCAAAGATCGACTATCCCATGAGTCGTACCAACTAGCAGCCAATTGTGTTTCCTATCGAGGCAGAACGTGGTCAAAGTACCATGCTGAATAGGATTATGGAGCGTGTAAATCTCCGTCATAGATTTCAAGTCTAGTGCCAGTATTCGTGACCTATTGGTTGCCATCAATAGGATTGAGTGCAAGTCGGTACGGAAGTGTTCCATCCAGACTGCGTACTCGTCGGGCCCGCTTCCGTCGGGTACAATCTGATATTCTCGAACTAGGTGAAGTTTCCCATAGCGGATAACATCGTTTTTGTTCTGATAGTCTATCCTGACAGCATGAACACTGCCGTTAGTGGCCGCGCTAACGAAAGTATAGGTGCTCTCGATAAATGTGATGCATTTTACTTTTGCTGCTGCGGCATGTCGATAGGTTTGTCGTGATCGTGGGGTTATGTTCCTTTCTAACCGGGAAGTATCCCACACTTTTACCGTTCCGTCGTCAGAAGCAGTCAAAAAGAATGCATGGTCAGGGGCAACGACCACCCTGTTTATCGATCCAGTGTGTTCCCCAAACATGGCAACCAGTCCTCCAACCGGCCTCCAAGGTTTGTCAGAGGGTTGGCCACTTGAATCACGTAACGGAGTACGACTGGTTGGTGGCGGGACGACGGGCCCAAAATCAAATAAATCGATTGGATAATTTTCGGCGAATACATTATCAAGGAGTCGCAATATTGTCGGATCATTCCCCTGGTACGTATGATTAGCATTATACCGCGGAGCAGGTGATTCGTGTCGTCTATTTTTCGGGGTCTGGGACCCGGGTGTGACCAATTGAGAAAAATCTCGCTGGAGCGGCATGTCAACAGTTCCCAAAACGTTGGTTGATGTAGTTGCGGTGTCCGCTTGAGTTTTTGTAGATTCCAAGCGATTAAGCAGGTTGATTGCACTAGATCTACGCTTAATTTCACCTCCAGGGGGTTTGAGGGAAGGGCTTGCGGTGTGGGTTCGACTCGGTGTTTCGTTGCTCGAAGTAGTTGCATCCCGGGTAGGTTCATCAGTTCTCCCTGCATCCGACGGTGTTACAGACGAATTTAACGACTTGGGTTGACCATTTGGAGTAGAAGATATGGGCGAATTTCCTTCGTTTGTTCGTACATCCAAGGTGGCTGTGCCAGTCCCACGTCGTGGAACGCTGAAATCTTGCTGGTGTTGACTGCGTTGCTTCGAGTTTTTTCGGCGGTTGTCGTTGAGTGAATCAATCGTGGTAGATGCATCTAGAAGTGCGTCTGCAATAGTATGAGCTCTTCTAGCATCTTGGTCAGGCGAGGATGGTTTAGTAGTTGTAGGCCGTTGTTTTAGCCCCTGCTTCTTATCGAACAGAACTGTCTGGGGAGTAATATCATGCTGGGCTAAGGAAACGATTTCTGCGAATGGAACAATCTTTTCTCGGTCCCCATCTGCTTTCCTCCTGGTAGCAACCCGCCATATATACTCTCTAAGGGAAAGCAATTTGAATTCATCTTCCTGTACCATACCAATATTCCTAAGCCTTGATAACCATTGCTCGTCTTCTTCATTCCGTGGTATATTGCTGAGAATGGAGGTACCCCCACGGTGCCGCAATTTGGTGGCATTGGTCCCGCCGATTGAGAAGGTTGTATCTCGAGATACTGATTTCCAAAACACACCCTTCTCTACATTGGTTGCCCATATTAATAACATCTCATACACGTTTTTAGGCAGAGGTTTTTTTAGGACATTGAGAATCTGGGAAGCGGATATGTCGGTTGTATTGGTCTTTAGATATGGACGAACGAGCGGGCTGATAATACAGTATTTATCAGTTGCGGATAAAAATGTCGTTGATTCCACAACAAAATGAACGGCTGCCTCGCGAATCCATATGCTTGGGTGAACAAAAAATCGCACAGCAATGCTAAGCAGATCCCATGTGGTCGACCGTTGAAAAAGTCCTAGTTGCGACATTCTAGCAAGAGATCGAAACACTCGCTCGACAACAAATTCTTCAGGGTCAGCCAGAGACTGAACCATAAGGGGCAATATAAATTCTTCCAAGGAAGTACTGCCCACATAGGCCGAGACCCCTACCACCGCTTCAAAAAAGGCACATTTTAGTATCCAGTCTCTATCGTTGAGATAAGTATTAAGATGACTAAGTATGACCTCGTTTGCCTTCGGATTCCCAAAGAAAACACAAAGACCAGAAACCGAGCCAAGGAAGGCCCGGCGAACTGACACATCTGGATCAGTGAGCAGAGCCTTCGCGTGAAGTTCGAAAAACTCAATTAAATCAACCCGTGCAACATCGTAAAGGTTATGGTATGAAGTTTCTCCCTTCCAGCCTCGTTCAGATCCATTTGGAACCAGTGACAACAACCGAGTGTCGGGACGCAGGGATTGTACCATGTCGAGTATTCGAAGTGAAGATTGAGCTAAAGATGCAATGCATGCTGCATAGGCTGCTCGTACCGCGGAGGATGGATTGAACTTCGGGCCTAAAACAAGAGGCTGAAGTTTGGGGAAGATATATTCGGGAACAACATAAGCATTCACCGGAGAAGCGACCTTTACCATTCCTAAGAGTTGAGTTAGTGTCCTAATGGCGGCAATTTTCACCATGTCTGAACGATCGCCTAGCAACAGAATAATGAAAGGTAGGACTCTATCCAATTTTGCTTCATCTGGGAGTTTTTCAGCAAATGCTAATAATATATCGCACGCTTTCACACGAGCAGATGACCTGCCTGTGTTACGCAGACTGGAGACGACAAGAGTGAGGAATAGAAGGGTTCCGTCTTCAGTAGCAGGTTGGGGCTTCGAATCCTGGTTTTCGACTTTAGGTAAATCTAGTTGCAGAGGGAAAGGATGTTGGGTAAGTGCTGGTGTAGTTGAAGCATTGATAGTGGTGTGGGGCGATGCTCCAAGAAAGTACGATATTTTATCGAAATCTGTAAATACGCGGCTAACTCTTTCATCTGATTCTTTAACGTCTGCCGGGGAGAGATCCGTGCGCACACGGCCTGGGGAAGGCTCGGTGATTAATGCCATATACTGATGGAGGAAGCCATAAAAATATTCCGGGAAAGCTTTGCGGCGCCAAAAGTTGATACATTCTTCAGCCGAGTATCGTGACTCTGGATTGAGTTGAATCATATGCGAAATTAATTCCCTGATATCCGGGTCTTCGATTTCTAGCAGACGGCCTGTTTGCGGGCTGTACTCGCCCTCTCGGTATTTAAAAAGTTGACTGAGGGTAAATATCGGGGATTCAAGAAATAGCTCAGCAATGACACACCCAGCGCTAAAAACATCCATAGCCCAGTTGAGAGAGCGGTCTCCAGGCTCCTCTCCTCCTACTAGAAACCTCTCTGGAGCAAGATAGCAAGTTCTTCGGCCAGAGGTATCAAAATAGAATGAAAAGTCTGCAGGATTATCCTCAGGCAGAAAGGTTGGCTTGAAAGATGATGAAAAATCTGACAGATAAAGCCAGTTCCAAGAAGTTACAAGGACATTCTCTGTTTTGATATCGCCATGAAAAACGTTCTGGGCATGGCAATCACGCAAGGCACAGAGTAGCTGGAAGGCGATCCACTTCTTCTCTATATCTTCCAAAAAGGGTCGAGTGCTATTCAAAATTAGCATAAAATATATGAATAATCGAAAAGGAGTGAGAGACCAACCTCATCCTGTCATATAGTGAGCTGTAGATGAACTGGCGAACTAAGTACCCAGCAGTACTCGTTTCCAGAATTCGTTGGTATCCGAGTACATTAGGAATACTAGCTAATAGCTTCCGCTCCCCTAATAAAAACGGTTAGTCCTTACTCATAGGACATTTTTGACAGCGATGTGGACAGTATCCGTTTCCAACATACGTTTGATGGCTCTGACATACGGATCCAGCCTGAGGCTCGGGTAAGGTTTCATTATAACCTTGACAAAGGCCAAACCATCATGATGTCGAGCACGAATACTTTTCATAAACCTTGCAGTTCCTAAGGATTTCTCATACGCAAGATCTGTGAGCTCTGGAACGTCGATGCCCGCAGAACCGGCGGACAGTGAGGTGAGAGAGTAGCCTTGACCCATCTTTGATGATCAGACATAGCTATGAATCTATCAAAGCAAAGTCGCAGACAGGCACCAGTTCACATCCACATAGACTGACAGCCAAATAGAACCCTGTTTAAAGGCTTGCTGCTAGAACATAACGAGTATTAGTTCAGCGAATAGTTAACTTCAACAATCGATCGTTGATGCATCAATCATTTGGTGAAGTAGGCAGTGAGGTCACCTGACCACCTGAATAGTTGATTATGTAATATCCCTGAAGAAGGACTTGTGAGAAAGGCTTCATTCATGGTTAGTTAGTTAACTAAGAACAGAAGAAGAGAAGACTGACACAGTTTATCGACCAAACTCGCTTCCTCGACTCTTAAATCAGCAATAAATTAGGAGATATGGCTTTCTTTGGTTTTATCTGGAAGCATCCGGCTCGATAATCGATTGGCGTTGCGTTGAACGCCAAACAGGAAACGATTGGATCTCGGATGATGATTCTCTCAGTAGGTTCTTGGGCTGGCCCTCAGTAAACGATGAATTTGAAATTTTTTTTTCGGCTGTTTACTTTTTAAGCCGTGGTTTCTATGCTACTGAGCTACTGAGTCCGGATCCCTAAATTGCAGAGTGGCCTGCTTTTGATTACTGGGCTAGTCAGTCACGGTAAGGCGGCAATAATATTCCTTCTCCAGTCGAAAATATGCGTGATATTGAACAAAATCCTGGCTTTATCCGCTGTCTGACTTGCACTTGCGTACTCGTACAAGTGGATCTAGCGAATATGTTCCTTACTTTTCCAACGAAAGCATTCTAGTTCTTACGATACTTTTATCTTTTCCATGGCACATACTCTTTTTCTTACCGGATATCTAAAAAAAAAAAAAACACAAAACTGGAACTCTTGCCATCGAATTGCCAGCTGGGAGTCAGAGAACGACGCCCCAGAAAACCGACCACGCGAGAATGCGCCTATTTTAATCCATACAGCCAAACTTTCAGAGGATTACCTGGGCCCGAATTGGTCACGTTACCCATATTATGAGGCGTTGTGTGCCCGTAAGCATGAATAGCTCGGGGGATCCTGAATGTTTACTCCGCAGGGCTAATGCAGGAGATGCAGTGCGGGTTGTCCTGGCCCAGCCAATACGTGCTGTAAGCTAGATGGGTTGAGATATTCTGCTCAGCTATGGGTTTCATTTGACTCCCATCCCCGATGAGTAGAGTCCAGTTCAGCTTGTGCAAGGCACTCTATCTGAACAGCCGATCGACTTGTGACAAGGAACTATTTGCAATTGCAATTTAACTCTGCGGCTAGAACCCTTACGACAAGGCACGATTTTCGTCTATCTATCCACTCATTGGGTAGCTACTTTGACGAGTGATACCTGATTACCATGGGTCGATACAGATTTTGAGTCAAAGAAACCTGTCGACGGAGCTGTCCGATGGGCTACTTGGAAAACTGTTGCTAATTCCGTCGTGGAAACGGGGACCTCCCCACAAAAAATATATTTTGAGAGACGAGCCACAGAAGGGTCTAGGGCGAAGTCCTAGTTCGCAAGTTTAGGCATACCTGGAACCTCGAATATTATTGTTTGGGATGTCTGACAATCCTCTTGGCCCATGAGTTAATCCCGTTTCATTCTCGCTGGGCGGAGTTTTTGATCGGGGATGTGAATAGCGTTATATTACTTTTAGTCGTGTTTTTTAACGGGTTAGGGCAGGTCTAGGTGCTAGACCTCATCATACCTTGAAGGCTTAGACAGGGAAGCGAAGATGTACCCCTGTTGTACAGGTCGGACGCATGCTACTTGCCATTACTCGGTACGAGCGCTCAATCACAAGTAAGGAAAGCTGGGGATTTCTCATTCCTCGTTCGCCGATCTCTTGTATAGATAAGATAGGCTTTGCGCCTCTGGTCTTGAAGAAACGGGGCTCTCTTTTTGAGAGATTCCGCGAACCATAGAGAATTGGACAGCAAGGCAGAAACAGCAGGACCTTTACACCAAGCTTTTGATTGCAACATGGTGGAAGGACTAACGTTGTTGATACCTGATACAATTGGCGGGGCGGGGAGTTTGATTGGACACCAATGAATGTTTTTGTTGACTTCAGCGCGGTTGCTGAAGACAAACAGGGATAGGCCTGGAAAAACGATTGGCTCTGGGCTGCTTAATCGCATCTGCAACCGCTTGCTAGTGCGTCTTGGTCCCTGTCATGGTTGGCCCATGCAAATTGTGCTCTTTTCTCTGGTGTGCCAAGCACTTCCTCACACAACCTGCATCTCCATCTCCATCTCCATTCTCCCCATCACCAAAACTGCCTGCCGGATTCTTCGTCGAAACAACCAGGGAAATCGTTCAACCCCCACCAACAGCCGATAATTTCGACCCGGCCTCTCAACTTGGGAATTGAGTTTTTTTTACTCTTTTCTTTTTAGTGACAGCCATGGGGGCTTGTCGCGTCCATGTCATACTACTGGTACGTGATCCATACCCAATACTTTCTTACTCTCCAATTAGTTTAACCGTATTATTAGAAAAGATGTTTTGCAAGTTTTACCGGAATTTAGTCTTTCAACCGTGTCTTCTAGATGCGAATCGTGCCGTAGCATTGACCCAATGTTCCCTACTAAGCTGAGGCGGGGCCATCTGCCTCATCTCTGCCGCTTCACTGAGCACCGCCCCATGAATTTCACTCTTATTGGGATGGGGGCTCAACTTGTGACTCTTCCGGTGAATGACTTCCGCTTTTCGACGTATGGTTTGGGTACAGGTAAGCTCTTAAGCCGCATCAAGACCTCTAAACCCAGTTGGGTCACCGCGAAATGGGTGCCTAATACAGTCACTTGTATGATTGGACTGAAATAATATGACCAGGACACTGATTGAATCATAATATTTATTTGCAAAAAACAAACCGAAAAAATCAAACGAGAGTTGGTCAACGGTGTGCTCCGTCCGCGGATAGAAAATACATAGTTTTGGATACGGTTGGGCATCCAACAGGTCCGCTGATATGGGGAGGCTCTCACGCGCATCATAAAATACTAACGCATACTAACAATTAATACTAACAGTTACCACAAATGGTGTTAGCGAACCCTGGAAATAGATGTATACTTTTACTCGTGATTGAAGAATTTCTTCCTCACATCAATTTTGGGAATCCGGTGGGTCATCCCCCCTTCATCATCCTAGACTGTTTATGTTGTTGTGTGTATGCAATTGTTGAGTTTGAAGTTGGATCTTCGGCTCACAGCAGGGATTCTGAATCTTCAAAATTCCATTTACTCAAATCCCTGAAGAACACGATTTTGGGAGGGCGATAGACGCCATCCCGCACCGTAAACTATCCAGTAAATTGCTCGGAATTACCCCGCCCCTTTTGTTGAAACATTTATGTCAATTTTTCCGGTTGGTCGTGGATATGTGTGAAGGCCCTGTTTTTCCTTGGGCTTATTATCTTTTTTCGGGCTGTTGGGGTAACTATCTCTTTCATACTCTTGACGCCAGGAGGTAGGTTTCTATTGTCGCGCTTTCTCTCGTCTTGTCTCCCACTTGACACAATCAATACACAAGCCTCTGGCGAAACAGTGCCTTGTTCGCCTTGGTAAATGACTAACCAAAGGATGAACTCACCTATGCAGGTCTGACCCGCAGAATCGGGTCGGGTTTTGGGATGCCTTCAACGAGGTTTAGATGGCGTTTTTTTTTTTTTTCAAAAAAAAACAAAAAAAAAAACAAAAAAAGTTTCTTTTCTTTTTGTTGCAAAAAGTTGGGTTTTCATTTTTATTTTATTTTTCAATCAATAAGGAATGAATCCCTTGTTTACTTACTGTGGCTTTCGCCCGTTGCACGACCGATCTCTAAGTCGTGATGCTTGCTCATGCTTGCATCCTTTATGATTGGCATCGTTTGATAGCCTTGAAACCGCAGGTTGGTTCGTAAGAACCATGGTCTATCAGGTTACTTGAAAAACTGCCTGCAGTTTAGATATCATGGGCGCTTTTCCCCACACCCGAACTAACTATGCTGTGTCCCGTTTCTCTTCTTCCTTTCATATTCAAATTAAGCACATATTTTTATTATTATTTATACATGCTGTTGTCTCGTCTTTTTTCAAGTTCTCAGTTCTCCCGAACATCAACGAAGTATCCAAACTTCAGTCAAGCATAAGTCTTCATGGGATACTTCGGTGCGCCTCCACGTTGGAGGTTAACTGGTCAAGTTATGTCTGGCTCTACATCTTACGTTACTACTACTCCAACCTATTCCTCGACATTGCGAACTACTCCGGAAGGTTTCCCCCCGACTCCTCAGAGCGTTTCGCATGCAGATGTGAATGTGCTGTCTGCACATTCATCACCAGCATCAGGATTCGTTGTTCTGGATAGTGCGGCTCGGCTACCTGCAGCAAATCTCCCTCTTTACCCATCACATTCACCTCTCCAAAAATCTCACGGGTGGGAAGCCCAGTCGAACACAAGTCAGTGTTACATTGAATATCCAATGCCTAGGGTTTCGATATACGAGAATCTTCAGATTCCATCTATTACAACATCAGAACCCTTCGATATTCAATCCATTCGCGGGGACGCCACCGTACCGACAAAATTTCTAGATCTTGCTTCACATGGAAGTGAAGCCAAGCATATGTCCTCGAATCAACAGCCTCAACAAGCATTCGTGGACCAGAATGTTCCCCCAAGTTACCGTGCGGGCTTCCATTCTAGGACGCCAACCCCAACAAGGAGAGAAGCCCCAGGCAGCGTCAAGCATGGCGAATATCCAGGAAATGTTTCATATAGATATGATGGCTCCTCCAGCTATACCAAACCATTTCGAGAGGCCGACGGCTGTCTGGCACCCCCAACGACTCCCAGTTCCGACCAAGTCAACAATGATAGCAAAGTCTGTCGCATGCCTCTACAACCGTCGAATTCGAAAATGTACCCGCCATCATCTCCTCGGGGACTCGAGGGTGTAAGCAAGGCACCACGCCGGGGTTGCCGACTCGTTGATGGCAAGTACGAATGCGAGAAATGCAAGAAACTGTTCACGAGACTGTCTAATTGCAAGTCGCACATGAAGATACATGATCCTGACAGAAAATATCCACATCAGTGCACTATGGGGCAATGCAAGAAGAATTTTAGTCGAAAGACCGATCTAACTCGACATGTGGATAGCGTCCATAAGAAATTACGTCCATTCGCTTGCGAGCTATGTGATCACCGCTTTGCGCGACAAGATACATTACGACGCCACCGTGAAGATGGATGTCGACGCCAAATGCGATATAGACTACAAGACGAGTCAAAGCAACAACAAACAAATGTACAACCCCCATCGAGGATGCTACACGACAAGCAGCACCAACAGCAGCAGGATGCACCCTTGCCTCCTACACTTGATACAGCCTATCCAGGTACATCACAAAGCTATAGCCAGCCCATGTCAAGGTACCTTGCACAGAGTCGATACCCATCAGGGATCATGAGATCGTATGTGGATAGCGGGAGCGGAGACTATCACTCATTTGGCTAAATCACAATGGCCCCCAAGCGGAAAAAGGGACCCCAGTACATCCAAATCCAATCGAACTAATGCGATGCTGCAGTTACAAACGAACGATAATCCTTTTTGGTTTATTTTTTTTATTCATTTATTTATTGTATGTGTCTTTATTTTTTTTGTTTCTTTCCTTTTTTTTGCATTTCATATACACAGATTGGTTGGTGCATGGGATGAGGTGTTTCCTTAATTTTTGTTCTTTTCTCTTTGTCTTCCTGACTTGATAGAGAATTTGAAGCGTTAAGAAATTCTTTTGTTTTTCAAGCCATGGAGTTTTGTTGATGAAATTTGATGGTCAATCGATTTTTACTTATCCACAATCAGTAAACATTAATCCCCCCATTCTTGCATCATTCTTGCATCGAGGGTCATTTGTCAATCTTGGGTTGTCTTTTTTTATTTTTATTTAGTATATATTTTTGGTTGCTTTTTTTTCCTATTTTCTTTTCAATTGTCTTTGTTTATTGCCAATCATTCTATTTTCTTTAGAATGGATTCGTTCCCCTGCATACCCCCTCACAGTACCAGAATGCAGGAGGAGTTTTTTCTTTTCTTTTCTTTTCATTAATTTCTCTTGGGATTAATTTTCTCTTGTTAAAAGTTACTTCTTGTTGGTGATGATGAATGATACGTGATACGTCACTTGATAAAGATATCATGAATATTATGGCCCTGTTTTGTTTGCTTCTTTTTGCTTTTTGGTTTCATTCGGATGCTCCCGAGCCCAAAGAATAGCTTGCTACTGGGCAGAGTTAGCCCGAGCCAGTTCCTGATGACAGAGCCTTCTGCATGACGGGATGAAGAACATAAAACTGCGAGTTGCAACTAACGGTAACTTGTTGAGTGAACAATATCAACAAATTAACGGCTATCTCAGCGAAGCCTTTTAAGTGGGGCCGGCTTGTCGGATAGCCGCTTGACTGCCGCTTTCGGCCTAGCTCCGGCCCCCCTTTTCGTTCCAGAAAACACTGAACAACAAATATCTAAACGGAGGATTCAGTGTGTATAATGCAGGTTGGTGATCAAATTCAACCAAACCCTCCCAGCCAATCGATTAAATAATATGAAACATCAAAAGCCTACATAATACTAGCCTTAGGTCTGAACTTTTGTTCTTTGTTTTTTTTTTTTTTTTTTTTTTTCGTTCTCGGTGGGGGTTTCCACTTCTAAATCACATCAATTGTTGGTTCTACTCCAGAGAGCATATTGGCATCTCAAGGTTGTGGGGGAAACAAAAGACCGGGGGGTTTTTTTGGTTCCCCTCGTCCGTTTGTTTACATTATAACTAATAATACTCCGTAGTCACTTCAAATGCATTTAACTACTTAAACTGTTTCAGTTAATGCTGATCATTGTTCATCCATTCTCCATGTCTTAGTCAGTTTTCAGGCACATACATACATTGTTCTCTTTATAACGCTGATCTCGTAGCAAAATCTTCTAAAAGATCCTCTTTTCCATATGCCCATCTCCATTCCCCTCCATATGAAACATTATCATTGCTGTTGGAGTTATCTGCGGCTTGAACCTTGCTTCCCAGCTTGCTGGGCTGAGACAGTCTGGTTTGAGTTTGGCAGCTCTGAGTAGCTGCTGTTCCGTAGATAAAAGTATTTGAAAATGCTGGATCTATACTCTCTAATGGCTCGCAGTGGTTACGGAGCCCTTCCGCATAGTAACGAGACTGAGATATTGCTAACCTGAAGGTATAGCGAACAAAGATATCGAAGTAAGGGATGTCCCCGTATTCTCAATTCTCTTGTACGTTGCAGTAAGTAGGTATATCTTGAGCATCAATGTATCCACCTTAGTTTTCTTGCTGGTCCCTGAACCGAAATTTGACGGGGAGTAAAAAAAACAGAAACCCTCATTGTCTAGCTTATTCTTCCGGCATTCTAGAAGAGGATGATCATTTATTTGAATGAATCCGTTTGACTCCAAAACAAAAAAATCCCCCTCCCCATCAATACTGGCTAACGGGATATGCGAGTGCAATTGTACTTATGGTGGTACAAACTGTAGATCGGATCTTCGGTGCATTCAAAGCCAACGCAGGGACCAGAAGAACCGAAATTATACCGGGTGGATCCGACTCTATGGCTAGTTATGGCAGACAGGTTGTAATATCGGGTATTATATGGATTGCTCAACAAAGAGAATAGCCATTGCATATGTTGGTGCTCATCACGTCGTACAGCATTTCAGAGGCCGAATAAATAGAACTCCATTAACACGAAAATACGGAGTACTCCGTGCTAATATGCTATCAAAATCCGAGACTAGAGTCGGCTCGGCCTTTATTACCACCAAAAAGAAGACATTTTGGACCCCGATTTTCCAGATGAAAGACCTAGATGGTCAGACAAAACTCGGTTGAGAAACATATCGGTTCTGTGGTTGGAGAAATCCAACAGGATTAAAAAATGAACAAAGGAGTGCTTCGTAACCAATTGGTTAGCACTGAGAAGGATTTGGATTTCTGTTCATGGAACTGCATCGGTTATGTAGTAGTAGACCCGTTGAGTGATTATGGTTCGAATGATCGAGGGGGTTGGTTGCATCTGTTTTATGGGCTGGTGTGGCGGGGGAACTTTCCCCCATCACTCCATCCCACTTGAGATGAAATAAAAGATATCCAGAGCAAACACTGCGAAGTTGTTCCAACTTAACAGCACTTCCATGAAATAAGATACTCTCAACACTTATCAAGCCTGATCTTAGGTTCTAAAATCCATTTTAGCCATCAGAGCAACCGGTGATTAAACCAGCGCGCCCCCTGTCCAACCTTCCCAAGCCCGGTTTCTCTGCTTAAAGCTTAGCCAACATGACTACCGAGACTATCACAGCCGAAAATGTCACCAGACTCTTTCCAGACGTTGATACCAAGCTAGTCCATGCCCTCAATGAGGCTCCTGTTAAGTCTGCCAAGGATGGAGGAGACTTGGAAGGCTACGATGATGAACAGGTCAAATTGATGGACGAAATGTGCATTGTCCTCGATAACGATGACACTCCTATTGGAAGCGCAAGCAAGAAGACCTGTTCGTTTTGACACCGACCTCTCCCTACTTTCCTAACAGATCTTCCGGGGTTAGATTGTATCATAGCTAATCGCTTTAAATTATCTAGGCCATCTCATGACAAACATCGATCGTGGTCTTCTCCACCGTGCCTTCTCCGTCTTCCTATTCGATTCCCAGAAGCGTTTACTACTTCAACAACGCGCCACCGAGAAAATTACTTTTCCAGACTTGTGGACGAATACCTGCTGCTCCCACCCGCTGGGTATTCCAGGCGAGACAGGCTCAGAGTTGAATGCCGCTATCCAAGGCGTTCGCAGAGCTGCACAGAGGAAATTATATCAGGAACTAGGCATAAAAGCGGAGCAAATCCCTCTAGACAAGTTCGAGTTTCTTACCAGAATACATTACAAGGCGCCTAGTGATGGGAAGTGGGGTGAGCATGAGAGTAAGTCAACAAATTTGATCGCCCTGTTGGGACCAGATAGAATTATTTCTTTAACAAGTGCTGTCTAGTCGACTACATTCTCTTCATCCAAGCCGACGTCGATCTCGACGTCAACCCCAACGAAGCACGCGATGCCAAATATGTTACGCCAGACGAATTGAAACAAATGTTCCAGGAACCGGATGCGAAGTTCACCCCCTGGTTCAAGCTAATCTGCAACTCCATGCTCTTTGAGTGGTGGGAGCACTTTGGCACCAAGGAATTCGAGAAACATATTAACACGCCAACTCTGCATAGAATGTGATATCTCCGAGCCCCTAGTGGTGTATATGTTTTATTTGGGCATCAATCATAATTGGTTCACATGGACCTAGTAGTTTAGTTTAATGCACAGCATACTTCAATCTAATTCTGTTGTTTGTTCTTGTCCCTGGCCTTAATCATACTAGTAGTATATGTGGCAGAGCCAGATAAATAGATACTATGAGAAGAATCAAGTAGAAAAACCGTAATCAGTCCTGATATTATCACAACCAACTCACTAATTAGATATCCATCACATAACAAAAATTCCCTCGTAAAATCGACGCCAAATCATATCATAACTTATCATGCTTATCATGCGTAACAAATTCGATCACGCTAGAACGTAGATAATAAACCTCGATATGAATAGGAAATAAAGGGACGGGGTATCGACGAAATAAACCTAGAAATGTAACACTGCAGAGGGTGGAAATATCAAGAAAAATATATCAAAGGTATGATGAACGCTAAAGCCGAAAATAAAACCCTAAATCACCACCGGAAAAGCAGTTGTACTGAAATTTCCATGTTAACAGACGAAGGAAAGACCAGTAATGATGCTGTATCATAGTAGCCTTGTGACGGTTGAGGGGGGAGAGATAACCTAGCTACCTTTTGTTCGTGCTCAGAAAGAGGATGCAGGTGCCGATAATGGCAAACGCCACGATGGAGAAGACAAGATGTGTCTTCCATCCACTTTGCACCAGCGCTGTGTGCCGACTATACTTTGTCAAGGTCATCACATAGTTTGCAAAGCCGCTGCATAAACTGGCTAATGAGAGCACCCAAAAGACTAGTCCGAGGGGGAGGGCGTATTGGCGTTCCAATGATGTTGGTGCGGAGCGTAGATGGAATGAGAGGATGATGGCACAGGCAACGATGGATAGGTACATGGATAGCCTGAGCCATGAGAGGAATGTGCGTTCGTTGGCGCAGTGGTCGCGTGCGTCAGACTGTTGGTTGTCCAGCACAAGGGAGCCGAGGAGGGGTTTTGTCAAGAAGATGGGGGTTTTCGAGAGGCGGTGGTATTGTTCTCTGGTATGTAGGGTTAGTCCAACTCAACTGATGCATGTCATGGCGCCTTGAGAAAGGGGGAGAGAAGGAGGCGTACTTTGAAACGTATGCAGGCTTGATGTTGAGCGGGTTGGAGATCGGCTGGTACGAGTTCCAGTTGGCATCATGTTCGATGTCTCGGCTGCCTGAGTCGGGCATGGCGAAGGAGAGGATGGATGTATTCTGCGTAGGAGAAGAAGAATGGTTGTTTGATAGAGCTCTCTTCTTTGGTTCGGTGTTTGAACTGAGTCGAGTTGTTATGTGATGAGCGATGCGAAGCCAAGTGGGGATGAAGTTATCAACTACAAAACAAATGATACAATCATTAGTTAGTGAATCTGATTCAACAAATACTTGGAAACTGAGACAATTATTTACCTATTCCTTGTATACTGGCTCAATATACATTGATTGGTCTTGTGGCAGCCAATGTACACAGAATTAAAGCTCATTTTGGGATCTCCTTCCCTGCTAAAGTGATACAAGTTAACTTTGACTCTTAATTAATGCCTTGAATTTGTGAGGTTAATTAAGCTAAAGTTCAGTTCCTAACTACAACCAAGGTTTGTATTCAGTGAAGGACAAGGAGAGGATATGGTGACAGGCTGATCTTCCACACTTACTATCCTTTGAGAATACCCTGATTTATGATTCTACAGTAGGAGGATACCATATTCACTAGTTATATATTCATTGGAGTTTTTCTGCTCCTTATACCCATTAATCATCTTCCAACCAATGGGATATCTATTTTATTATATGATATTCCAACTGAACAATTATACCCTTCATGCACTGGTCTATACTCATATGCTCATAAAAATACTGTCCTCATCCAATTCTGTGCTTCCTGCCCTGCAAAGTGATGGTTGAGTATAAGATACCTCCACCCTTCCTTGTCTCCCTTGGTTTCAGGGCCTTTGATCTTTCTGCTTGTATGTTTGTCTATGTCCCAAATATATAGAAGGTGCTACTCAATTTGAAGCTTCATTTTAGCGATAGTGAATTACGCCCATTAAATATGTAAATGGTGCATTTCCTTCCTTTCCTTCTTGTAACTATATGACCTAACTAACGAAGGGCTTTAGACGACAATTTGATAGAAGAATATCGATAGACAGGCTTCTATTATTATTTTCCCTCTTTTCACCAACATCACATCTCTTCCTTCTCACAGACACCTCGGAAATATAGTGGCCTCAAGCGAGTAAATCGATCTTCAACCTAAATAATGATGCCAATGCTATATGAGACGCCCTCGAAGCCTCACATCCTCCTTCTCTCGCTTGCCCCCGACATCTCGTTTGCCGACAGATATAGCGACGTTGCTTGTGAACTCTTTCGCCGCTCACAGTTCCAACAAGTTTCCACTTTACGGGACGCTCTGGATTATTTCAGGGATACAGTTCCTTCTGCTGTTATCGTCTCGGATGGCGGGATCACCAAACCTTGCAATACTGCTGTTCGGACCCAGCTGAAGAATTATCTCACCCACGGTGGCATCGTCATATTCGGACTCGATTTCCCCTATTTTGTTGGGCGTTCAAATCTCGATACTTTGTTTCACAATTACTTCGGACTTCCATGGAAATCGGGGGACTTTGAGGAGACGACAGTGTTCCTGAATCTACACGTGGCAGACGCCATTCCATCAGCCGGTCAGCTAGTACGAGAATATGACCTTGGGGCATTGTATCTCAAACACGTCAAGCGTGAGGAGGCATTGTATCTGCCCTCTCCAGACTACATGGTTGACAGATGTAGGGTTCGACCTGAGCGAAGGACAGAGTTGGACCACAGCCCGGTAGCATGGACAAAACTTGGAGGAGGATGGATTGGGTATATTGGCGATGTGAACAGAAATCCCGGTAGTGACGAGGCATTGTTCGCGATGTGTGGGCTTTAGTTTTCATCTTTTTTTTTTTTTTGTATTTTTTTTTTGTGTTCTTGTTCTGTGTTTTGTTTTGTCCTCGAACACAAAAAAAAACCAGGCTTGTCCTTCCATCTTATGTGTCAGTAGGGAGATGAAGTAATAGGGTATCATTCTCAACAGTGATCATTGTCATCCAGAGAGTCATTCTTTTATTTCTTGCTTTAAATCTAGTCGAGATCCAAGTCCAGGCAAATAATCACGCTGTTATTTATATATTTCCGCTTGGTCTCTGAACTTGTGTTCCTCCGCATGCATTCTCTCACTATTTCCATCCAGGCTGAGAAGTTCTTGACCGCTAAAAGTCACTTTCACTTCTAATTAGTTGACCAGGTAACTACTCCGTAAAAGGTTGCTCGTTGCTCGTTAATATTTTCTTTTTCTTGTTCTGACTGGGTTGAACCCCACTCAAAGCTCCCATCTTCTTCTTCTCTCCCCAGTAACAACCATCGAACAACTGGAGCGGCCAAACCCATCAAAACAATCAGTTCAAATCATCAAAACAACAACAAAAAAACATTGCCGAACCCACTGAAAGCACTAAAAGTGCTTCAAACAATCGAGATCTCCCCCTTATTTTTTTGGTCATTGTGGAACATGGAGGAACCCCAGGTTGAGGTCATTAGGGAGTTTCATCAATGCCTGAGTCGCGAATGGGAGGCCCATTCGACTGAGATCGAGTCAATCTGGCGTTCCTTATCCAGAAGCCAACGGAAAGAAGTGTTGTTCGCGTCGGCCGAACCTGACACCTTGTTACAGCATTCAGCTGATCGTAGTGTTTCGAATAATACCTTGGGTATGGTTTTCATGGTCCTTCCGGAGATCAATGTGCGAGATATCACGAAACCCAACTCCGATTATCTCCTCGAGCATCTAAAGCACCGTGCCACACAAACGCTTTGGGATCAATACTGCAATGGACCCAATGGTGCTCTCGGAGACTGTGCATTTATCCTCGAAAGCATGCGTGTCAACAGCTTTCGACACATGAGAGTTTACAAGAACTGCTTTTGTGTATTCAACGAACGTGATTATGGGCACGGTTATAGAGCTCGGAATGCAAGAAGCTACGATAGATCTATGTCTGATTTATCAAAATATGTTCACCTTGGATATATTTTTCCAAAATCAACTGCTATTTTGATTTTGGAAAGACAGATGTATCTGATGCAGGGCTTCTATAACATTGTTTTGGCCATCTTGCGGCGTGGGGCGACACTCAGCGCAAAACGTCTAAAAAATACACAAATGGCTGCTATCCCTCCCCCTCCTGAGCCAAAGCCAGCAAAACTTTCTCTAGAGGACCTGTTAGCTAATTCCCTTGAACAAAAGTCCTCACACCAAGATTACTTGGATGTATGCCGTGAAGAGCCTATTTTCTTGGAGCAAGCTGTCAAACACTGGTTCCTTTCTCGGCCAGAGCTGGTTCCAGATGAAAGGGGCCGGGTTTTACCACAACAGCCCGAAAAGTATACCAGCATCGCCATCTATGAGGTTATGCATCATTCTGTTGCCAGAGCTGCTCTTTGGGATTATGTTGATCAAATTCTTCAACTCCTGAATGTACCTAGCAACCTCCCTCACCGGGCAGTTATTTTGCAGGAGGTGTCAAACGTTTGTCATGCAGAGTATGAGAGAGCCAAAAACGATTTAAAGCGCCATTTACAACTCCACCTAGGTGCAAAACATTTCAGGCGGACCTCAAATGCATATGACAATGGCATGGCACGCCTCACATTGAAAACCAAACCCGAAGATGTTGAGCTAAACATCCTGCTGTATTCCATGCTGCGCCTCTGCCAGAAACAAACTAACGCCCGCGAGGCGATTACTTGGATGAAACACCTGGATAAATATCTTGAGCAAAAACCCAATGCCCTAGATGCCTTGTCGGAACCGGAGCTGAACGCATACAGTAATCTCGCGGCGATTGTCAAATTTGTTCAAAATCTAGTTCTGGCTTTCCCACTGCCTCCATTCAGCACCAAGAAAGGACGTATCTATCTCTCGAGACTGACGAGGGTGGAGGCTGAGGTTGACAGCTTGAAGGGAGAGGTTGACTTGGCACATTTTGCGACGCCCATCAGGAATCTCCAGAAGCCAGCTATGGCTCGAGGGGCTTTGAAAGCCATCGATGAACTCATTCTCCACGAATCAGGAACCGAGCTCGGTTATCTATACCTGATACTTATCCAAGAAAGTTTCTCGAAAATGAAGGAGCAGCTTCAGTGGCACAAGGAAAATAGTGGAAAGCCCGGATTCGAACCACTGCCAGAAGCGCCTACTGACGAACCCCCAACCTTAGATTCCCAGTTTATAGAGCGCAGAGAAAGATATAATAACCGCACAGAACTTTTCCCACCATTCGGTATCAATCCGGAGGTTGTTTGTATTGACCACGACGCGAATGAAGCCCAGCTTCCACGTGTTTTTGTTAACAAGACCACGTTTGAAGTATTCTCGACCTTGTTTTCAAGCTCAAAGAACCCTGTAGGAACGATCAGCTGGGCAGCATTTGTGTCTGCTATGGAGGAAGTGGGATTTTCAGCTAAGCCAAAATGGGGATCAGTTTTCGGGTTCTCGTCAATTCCTGGTCGCAATACACGAGGGTATTTCATTCTCCAACGACCATATCAGTCTACACTTACCAAACATTCGCTTCTTCATATGATGTATCGTGTGAAGGGCACATTCGGCTGGGATAATAACCCTTTCGGGGAGTTGTAATTACAACTATTACCTCATGATAGGGTGGAATATTGATCTGTAATACCTTTTTCGGAAACTACGTGGTCCAACTAATATAACCGTTTTCTTTCTTTCTTTCTTATGTTCGTCGTTCGATTTGAACCACGCTTTCTGATGATTTGAAGTTATGTGGTTTATTTTCCTCAGGAATAAATGATAACTTATTTTCTCAGCAGTATTTTTTCAGCTAATTAACGACTGAACTACTGAACTAAGTATAAGAATTGTTGTAATTCTGTGCTGGAATGGTGCCATAAAGAAACAGGAGAGGCAGTCTATACGAGACTTGACTCGAGGGCACAACAAACTTTTTTAGTACGAGCCTGTCAAATAGCTAGCGACCCATGAAGGTTTTCGGCGATCCTTAGGCCATAATCAAATAGTTATTGCAGTAAGAAAACTAGATGGTTATCTCACAAGTTCCTGGGAGGGTGTTACCAGGACAATAAGGGGGATGGCTGCACTCCGTAGTTAGTTATTCCATGCGAAAATATAGTGACCAACAATTGCTCCTTGGGATTTATTAAAATATTCGGGTTCCATTCGCCGGTCGGGTTGCAAATCCAGCTGGCAGCTCTCTGCGGCTCAGGAATGGCCGTGTTCCACACAAACAGTTAAGAACTGGTGGTCGCTGGGTCGCTCTCAAGCCTTTTTTTTAGACCTCCCAAAAATTAGATCTGTATTCCATCCTTTCAATGAAACGGTGAATCACTGTCAGCTCTAGCCATAGACAGATCCAGATAGACAGACAGAAAGACAAGATACAAAGACAAGATACAAAGACAAGATGGAAAGACAAGACAGAAAGAAGATCGAAAAAAATAATCCGACATCCTTGGTTTGGACCAGGATAGGAACAAATCGGCTGTTCCAAGAGACCAGAAGTTAGTCACCCGTGTTCCCCAAAAATCGAGCCATGCTTGTTCCGAACTTTAGCTGGCGAGTTTTGCCTGCGGATTGATCAATCAGAAGCCGTTGTTCGAATTTGCTATGTGGGAATGCGGGGCCTGTCGCATTTGAGCTGCAGCTGTTACGATGCTGGTGGCGGCGCCCTTGGAAAATCACTTGTCGATTAACAGAGTCACAATTCTCAGCAATTTGAACCTCTTTAATCACCATGCGAGTGATATAATTTCTTTTGTGCGTTCGACCGATTGGAGGAACAACAGCCCTCATCGAAATTTTTGTGATATCCTACTGTAGATCCGTGCAGACTCTCAAGAGCTGTATGAAACAGCCTTCCCTGCTGCTCTTTGCCTTTAGAGAAGCAGCCGTCCTATCCTATCCCAACTCAATCCCTCTGTGCGGAGTGTAGTTGCTCTCTCTTTCTCTCTCTTTCTCTCTCTTTCTCTCTCCTTCACTCTCCCTCTCTATATATCTCTTTCTCAAATTCATTCAAGGATATTTGCAGAGCCCTTCATTATGCCTCTCAATTCACCCCCTAATAATAATGGCTCCATACCCCGCCATGGCACAGCTACAAACGAACCCGAAGAGGGTGAGTTTCTCGCTGGCACCTCACCACTAGGACGCACAACTAGCCATTCCCTAGCCGGGTCATATAGTCGGACTGGCTTCTTTACAATGGGTTCTCGCGGAACCGTTGTACCACATCCGAGAGACCAAGACAACTTGACAGAGGAAGAGTTGAATCGAGCTAGGCAAGAAGAGAGATCGCTGCTTGCAGATAACGATCTGATCATGCCTTCTGGTTCGGCTTACAGCGAGCGTAGAGAATTTCCCAAGAAGACAGATGGACTATTGTCCCAAGCACTCAGATCATCATCCGGAATAGCTGGCCATCATGGCGAGGAAGCTCCGAATGAACCTCATGTCTTCGATGCCGAACCGACCGAGAACACCTCATTGTTACCATCTGATAATTCAAACGGCAAAACTTACAACGGAAAGGCGTCGAATGGCAAAGATTCCCTCGGTGACAATGTCACGGACGGTGTTGATCCTATAGACAAACAATGGGAAGACGCTGTCGTGGCAGGCTTAATTCATACTACCTGGCAACGAGAAGCTAAAGTTCTGACACAATACACGATGCCGCTAATGGTCACATTCATCCTACAGTACTCTCTAACCGTGGCCAGTATCTTCACAGTTGGACATCTCGGCAAGGTCGAGTTGGCTTCCGTTAGTTTGGCCAGCATGACTGCAAATATTACTGGATATGCTATATACCAAGGTCTTTCCACGAGCTTGGATACCCTTTGTGCCCAAGCTTATGGCTCGGGTAACAAGAAACTAGTCGGGCTGCATATGCAGCGAATGATCTGCTTCCTATGGCTGATCACAATACCAATTGGCATCCTTTGGGTCTTCTCAGAGCGTATTCTGACTGCGATGGTCCCTGACCCAGAGGTTGCCGCGTTGGCCGGACTCTATATGAAGGTGGTTACTTTCGGCGCCCCAGGAGTTGCTGCTTTCGAAGCCTCGAAACGGTACGTAACGGCACAGGGCTTGTTTTCAGCTCCTCTCTACGTTCTTCTCGTTGCCGCTCCTCTGAACATCTTAATGAACTGGGGATTTGTCTGGGTATGGCGCCTTCTCTTCTTCCCTTTCTCCTTTTTTTTCGATATAACTGCTAATAACCTTCTCCAGAAATTGAAATGGGGTTTTATTGGAGCTCCTATCGCTGTTGCCATAACCGATAATCTCCTACCCTTTTTCTTATTTATCTACGTCTACTTCTTCACTGGCCGCGATTGCTGGAATGGCTTCACTCCCCGAGCATTCCAGAATTGGGGCCCTATGATTCGCCTTGCACTCCCAGGATTCCTGATGGTCGAAGCTGAAGTTCTCGCATTTGAGATTCTCACTCTTGCTGCGGCCTATTTTGGCACCACTGCCCTTGCTGCACAGTCAGTTCTTTCTACCATCGCTGCTCTGACGTTCCAAGTGCCCTTTCCCCTCTCCATAGCCGGCAGTACACGTATCGCGAACTTAATTGGTGCTACCTTGACCGATGCTGCCAAAACTGCCGCAAAAGTCAACATGGTCGGCGCGCTTATAGTTGGTGTCGTCAATGTTATCCTCCTATCGTCTTTGCGGAACTATATTCCTCACCTTTTCACTTCGGATGAAGATGTAGCAAAGCTGATTGCAGCTGTGCTTCCACTCTGCGCCTCATTCCAACTATTTGACGCGATTGCAACGAATTGTAACGGTATTCTCCGTGGACTTGGAAGACAGTCAATCGGTGGATACGTCCAACTTATATCCTACTACTGTGTCGCCATTCCAATTAGTATGGCCACTGGGTTCGGGCTCAAATGGCATCTGTGGGGACTTTGGGGCGGTGTCGCCATTGGCCTATTCCTTGTCAGTGCCATTGAAATTGTATTCCTCTTGCGCGCTGATTGGGAGCGCTCAGTTGAGGATGCTCGCAAGCGTAATGCATCTGCGTGATTTTTGCCAGCTATTGATATATACACCCTCATGTACACCATCTCTTCCTCTATTTCGGGTTCAGCATGGGTTCCTAAGTTTGGAAACATCGGGCTTCTAATGGTATATGAGATTGTTTTGCCGTTCCTGTTTGAATTAGTTCGCAAAAAACAAAAATCTTTATTCGGATACTAGATTATTCGGTTCCGAACTACTTTTCAGGTAATCATTGTCTTTAAGTGTCACTCTAATTATTTTATATAAACGGGCTATTTTTTTTGACTAGGCTTTCGAATATTCAGAATTACTATAAATGTGAAAGTTCCATTCCTCAATAAACTCCAGGTTAATGAAAAAAATATAAACCCGTTAAGGTGTAACCATGGAAGCAGTCCATCCCAACTCCATACATAACACAGATGTGACGAGATGTCAACTTCAGGGTAAAAAGAAAAAAGAAAATTAAAAGCGGTCTATCGGTCTATCCGAGCACCTTCAGCTTCTTTTTCTTTTTCTTGCCTGTTTTCTCGCCAGCATCCTTTTCCTCGCCGGCTGTCGCTTTCCTCCCCTTCTGCCAATCCCTCCAGCTCCCAATACGTTCTTCTCTTGTCTCTTCCCATTTAATATCATCATCTCTCTTCCGTTTCCTAGCATCTAATTCTTCTTCCTCCTTTTTCTTCTCCCTACCTTCCTCCTGCATCCGGGCTTTAAGCTGTCTCCGCCGCCTAGCTTCTTCTTCCAGGAGTACGTGAACCGTCTTCTTCCTCCATTCAATCTTGAACTCTTCAGTTTTAAGTTCCGGTGAGTCAAGTGTGTATTTATGCTCTCGGATAAGTAATCGGCGCGCGTCTGCAATACATTCATCTAAGTGAGACCGCGCCTTTTCATCGAGGAGTGCGAGTTGGGCTTTTTTTAGTCTGTCAAAGGCATCGGGTGCTGCTGGGTTGGAGGTCTTGTCAGGATGGATGAGGAGCGATTTTTTGCGGTATTGTACTTTTATGTCAGACTCCGGAACGCCAGGTTGGAGGTCAAGCACGGCATAGCTGCGGAGAGATGTCAGTAGGTGCTCTAGAGTGGAATAATAAAGCTATAGCTCAGAAGTTCAGATGCGAAGAGGTAGAACATACGCATCTAGTTGAAAAGCATTTCTAATGCGACTGATCTCCTTATCCTATATCGTTGGATGTATTTAGCGAGCCATCTCGAGCCAGGCACTCTACAACGGGACTTGGAGATAGTTACTGGGGGGAAGCATACCTTGTTAAATTCGGAGGCCTCTCTCTCAAGAGAATCAAGAGAATCAAGAGCCTCAAGATCCTCGTCTGCCGCCATTTCTGACAGCCTCTTGTTCGAAGGAGGTATGCAACAAGTACCGCACCAGAGAAGGCGACTGATGAAGTTCTTCTTAGCTGGCTGGCCTGGTTGGTTCACTTGTTTAACTCGTTGACTTTGTTGAACTGAGTTTCAGTTCAGTCCTTTATCGATAACATGACTAAGCGGGCTTTTTTTTTTTTGGCTTCAATCGAAAAATTGTTTACAGAAACCCTTCCTTCAGAGGAAAAGGCTTGAATGTCAACTTAGCTCCCTTCAGACCGTAAAGAATGGCGCAGATGCATTCCTCGAAGCATCGGAAATCAGCTTCTGACAAGCCTCTGCGGCATAACCCCAGAATTTTGAAACGAAAGCGTGCTGTGGAGGATATTACCTCTCTCACAGAGAGGGTGGAACAGCTTGACCTCAAGGCCTCCGTCGAAGGCTTTTCCGATTTACCTCTCTCCGACCCAACTCTTACAGGCTTGTCCTCATCCCACTATAAAACGTTAACCGACATTCAATCGCGAGCGATTCCACATGCGCTGCAAGGACGAGATGTTCTCGGGGCTGCAAAGACAGGCAGTGGGAAAACCTTAGCATTCCTCGTTCCAGTGCTCGAAAACCTGTATCGCAAACAATGGACGGAATATGATGGACTAGGCGCGCTAATACTATCCCCTACTCGTGAATTGGCCATACAAATATTCGAAGTCCTACGGAAAATTGGTCGATATCATACTTTCTCTGCTGGTCTGGTAATTGGAGGAAAAAGTTTACAGGAAGAACAAGAGCGATTGGGCAGGATGAACATTCTTGTTTGCACCCCTGGCCGAATGCTGCAGCATATGGACCAGACAGCGGCATTTGAGACGGACAATATACAAATGTTGATTCTGGACGAAGCAGATCGGATCATGGATATGGGTTTTAAGAGCACTGTTGATGCAATTGTTGAACACCTACCCAAAGAACGGCAGACAATGTTATTTAGCGCTACGCAGACGAAGAAGGTTTCAGATCTTGCGCGATTAAGCCTGCAAGACCCGGAATATATAGCTGTGCATGAAGCTGCGACTAGCGCCACGCCGTCAACTTTGCAGCAGCATTATGTTGTAACACCTCTCCCAGAAAAACTCGATACCCTTTGGGGATTCATCCGCAACAGCGTAAAATCCAAAATTATTGTGTTTTTTTCGTCGAGCAAGCAGGTTCGATTTGTGTATGAGGCTTTCAGACACATGCAGCCAGGTTTGTCTCTTTTACATCTTCACGGTCGACAAAAACAAGGCGCTAGAGTCGATATCACAAGCAAATTTTCCTCTGCGAAATATGCCTGTCTGTTCGCGACCGATATTGCAGCACGAGGATTGGATTTCCCTGCAGTCGATTGGGTGATTCAGCTGGACTGTCCTGAAGATTGCGATACTTATATTCACCGGGTCGGCCGTACTGCACGTTATGAACGTGATGGACGGGCTGTTCTCTTTTTGGAGCCATCTGAGGAAGAAGGGATGCTTAAACGGTTGGAACAAAAAAAGATTCCAATTGAAAAAATAAACATTCGAGCGCAAAAGCAACAAAGCGTGAAAAACCAATTGCAAAATATGTGTTTCAAGGACCCACAACTAAAATACCTTGGACAAAAGGCGTTTACTTCGTATGTCAAGTCTGTGCATATCCAGAAGGATAAGGAAGTATTTGATGTACAAGGGTTGCCGCTGGAAGAATTCGCCTCAAGCTTAGGTTTACCAGGTGCGCCACGGATCAAGTTTATTAAAGGGGAGGATACTAAATCATTGAAAAACGCTCCTCGACAACTTCGAATTCCATCCAGCGATGATGAAAATGAAGAAATTGATGCAGAATCTACGACCAAGACTAGTAAGCAGAAGGAGACTGTTCGAACGAAATACGATAGAATGTTTGAGAGGAGGAATCAGGATATATTGACAGACCACTACTCTAAACTTATTCATGACAACATCGATGATCCTAGCCTGAATGACGCTCTCGATGCAGATGAGGACAACGATTTCCTTTCAGTTAAGAGACGATTTGAGGTGGGTGATAATGATCTCGACGTTTCATCTTCAGAAACAGAGGGTGGCCAAAAGAAAACAACAGGAAATATTCGATCAGTACAAATAGACGGCCAGGAGGCTTTACTTATCGATTCTAAACGAAGAGAAAAACTCCTTCAATCCAAAAAGAAATTGCTGAAGTATAAAGGCAAAGGGACAAAGCTGGTATACGACGACGAAGGAAATGCGCATGAAGTTTACGAAATGGAAGGAGAGGAAGACTTCAAGAAGCGAGGTGGTGCGCAAGACCAGCGGCGGGAGTTCCTGGAAATTGAAGCTGAGAGAACCCGGCTGGCGGATATTCGAGACAAAGAGATCTCCAAGCAGAAGAAAAGAGAGAAAAAGGAACAACGCCGACAAAGAGCCAAAGCAGAGAAAGAAGGCGAGTCGGGACAAGCATTTCTCGCGCCATATCAGGAGGATGAAGGTGAGGGGGAAGGAATACCGAAGGAAGATGCTAGTGAAGGCCATGCAGCCAGATCTAGCCCTCCACCTAGTAAGAAGCAGAAGAAATGGTTCCAGTCAGATGAAAGTGATGATGAAGGAGGCAAGAAGCGCACGAAGAAGTCAAAAGCCCAGGAACCAGTTCCGATGCAAACTTTGGAGGATCTGGAAGCGCTTGCCACTGGTCTACTTGGATAAGAGCTTTATTATGTTTACTACTAATAGTATCTATTTTTCAAATATTTTTGTTCCTTTCCATGTTGTTATGCTGGTGTTGATTTCCTCCCTCTTTTTTGCCTTATTGGGAGGTGTGGCTTAATTACAGTTTTGGCTCCGTCAACTTTTAATTTAATATCCTTATTTTTTTGTTCGGTACGACTAAAATAATTAACTTATCATGTCGGCATGCCGAGAACGATTCAAATCGACTATTGAACTATTATGACTGGCACAAATGATAAGTTTACGCAGCGTTTCAATAAGACGTTAAAAAGCTCCATCGAAGGTTGTACGAAAGCAATCATTTATTCTCCGTGATATAAGAGCGTTATTACCAGGGATGACGGGCTAGAAATTCGTCACAACAGCTGGAGATGGCATTCTTACCAGGATCAATATCATCCTGCAACACCACTTAACTTACTAGTACGGAGTACTAGCAAAGAGAGGGGAACCAGGTCGCGATTCCCGCGCCAAGCTACAACGGCACCAGGAATAATACGAAATCTCAATATCGAGGCATGTGAGAGCGATTCTCCCGGAGCAATCCCCCCGATTCGAACCAGAAAAGCGATAATTATTAGTGAATACAATGTGTCGAAATGCTTCTGTGCTTCACTTGCCAAGGTCAACCCCACGCCACTCGACCTGATCCCAAAGATATTGGTTGAACTGACTTTGTTGCCCTTGCCTGGCTCTTTTCCAACCTTGATTTTCACCCTCTACCATGGCGCTGCCGGAGCCAACCATGCCCTTGATGGAGATCCCAAACGCTCCCGTGGGAGAAAAGCAAAAGCACGCAATATATGTGGGCTCTAGAACCAGTTAAATTTTCCTTGCATCCTGTTCCATATGATTTCATTTTAGTGTTCAATTGTATCAGCTTCGGTTGGCTACGCTCGTCTCTTGAACCAGGCTAATGTACCCGTAAATAGTCTTTCTTATATGTTTTTATACCCGCCATAGCTTCTCAAATACAACATTCCAGCTTCTAACCACTGCAGACGACTCTCTTCAACGCTTCCTTCATAATTCTACCAATCCTTTCTTCATCCTCAACACAGCTTCGTTCTTGCTAGGAAGACGTTTCATAACTAGATGTTCGCAAATATCCGATAGTTGAAACTACTTGCCACGAGTACCAAATACACTATCCGCGAGGAAATGGCTTCTGGCGGAGGGGAGAGCGATTCTTCTCCTGATGATCCGAAGAATAAGGGCCACAATGGACAAGAAAAGGAGGTATCTGTTGCTGAGCAAGGTGGAAGTTCTGTGCAAGATGACCCATTGGTTGTCGGGGATAAACTGGCCCGGAAACTGTCTGCCAGACAGGTTCAGATGATTGCCATCGCTGGCACGATTGGAACTGGGTTATTCCTAGGAACTGGAAAATCTTTAGCAACCGGGGGCCCAGGATCTATGCTCCTATCCTACTCGATCGTTGGCGCCATTGTTTTCGTTACTATGTTGTCGTTGGGAGAAATGGCAACATTCATGCCCATCGCGGGGTCATTTTGTACTTTTGCCGGGTAAGAGGATTTTTTTTGGCTTGAATGACCTTCTCCCGCCGTCGAACCTATTATTGACTCCTAATTTATACAGGCGCTTCGTGGATGACGCTTTCGGCTTCGCTCTCACATGGAACTATTGGTTTAACGACTCGGTTTCCACGGCGGCAGATCTTGTTGCATTACAACTACTACTCAAATATTGGACAGAGACTTTCCCAGGATGGGCCTTTAGTCTCATATTTTTGGTCGTATTGATCGGGTTGAATATTGTTTCTGTTCGAGCCTACGGAGAGGTACGGAAATCAACGATCATTATCCCCTAATTCCGTGCTAGTTAGCTAATGGCAAACATAGATGGAATATTGGCTAAGTCTGCTTAAAGTTGTTACTATAATAGTAAGTATTAAGATGTGATATGTGAGATGAAAAGGAGAACAAAAAAATATGTCCCTAACTGTGAAAACTCTAGGTCTTCATCATCCTTGGAGTTGCCGTCAATTGCGGTGCGAACACCGAACGAAGGTATATCGGCGGTACGTACTGGAATAAAGGGGAGGCCCCTTTTGTTGGCGGTATCGGAGGATTCGCTTCGGTCTTCGTGACAGCCTCATTTGCATAGTATGGTCTTCCCAATAAGCCCCTATCCCATTTACCATCTACCCTATACCATCATATATTTATAGCGATATATGATTGTGCGCCTGGCCTAACGTACTATTATAACTAGTGGCGCAACTGAATCTATCGCTATCACGGCCGGGGAGACAAGAAATCCAACAAAAAACATCCCAAGGGTGATTCGTAACGTTTTCTGGCGCATCCTGATTTTCTATATCGTTTCAATAATTATCATTGGCCTCAACGTTCCTTACGACTACCCCAACCTGGTCGAAAAGAACTCGAGGACAAGCCCCTTCACCATTGTTTTCCAGGAAGCCGGCAGCCACGTCGCAGGGAGTTTCATCAACGCTGTCATCGTGACGAGTGTTATCTCTGCTGGCAACCATGCCCTTTTTGCTGGCACAAGGCTATTATATACACTTGCTGTAAATGGACACGCTCCACCAATATTTGGTCAGCTTAACCGATGGAAAACTCCATGGATAGCTGTCCTTGCTACATCCGCGATAAGTGGGCTTTGCTTTGGTGCAAGCTACATAGGGGCCGGACAATTATGGACGTGGTTGCAAAAGTATGTTCAGAATAGAATATCCCAGGCTTGTCGGTCAGTTTACTAACTTTGTTATTCTTTGCAGCATCGTCGGTGTCTCCAATCAGATAACCTGGATGTCTATTGGCCTATCCTCATATCGCTTCCGCACCGCGATCCGCCGCCAGAACCTTGAGCACCTCCTCCCCTTCAAAAACTGGACCTATCCTTGGGGCCCTATCGCCTCAATAGTCCTAAATGGTGTCCTGATTCTCGTTCAGGGCTGGTCAAGCTTCAGTCCCAAGTTTAAGCCGGTAGACTTCGTCAGCTTTTATATCCAGCTTCCCGTTATGCTGATAATGTATTTGACTTGGAAGTTTGTCAAAGGCACCAAAATTGTGAAGTTACAGGAAATGGATTTGGCCACTGATAGATATGAAGAAGCAAGAGGTCTTGGTCAATTTGACCAAGCTCCCAAGGAGAAAGAAGAGAGAACTTGGGCAACAAAAGCCAAGAGGGTTGGGCAATGGTTCTGTTTTTAATCTTTCCGTTTTTTTTATCTTGTTAGCTAGCTATCTGTTGTGTATACCCCTATTTGTTCAGGTAGTATTTGATTTCTGGTCCCAATTCTTTTTGTTAAGCATCCACGTTTTCGCATCACTAAGGAGACAGGTGAAGCAGGCTTAAATAATGCATGAGATTTTGATGGTCATTCATGGTCATAATTCTGGCTATATTGCTACAATTCTGCTCAACAAAAAGAAAAAAAAAATGTGCTAAACTCAGAGAATTGTTCCTCCCTCATTCTTCGATGGTGGGCATCTAAACTAGTAAAATTGGTACCAAAATATATGAAAATAGTTCATCCATACCTAAGGAGAACTTAAAAAAAATGCCAATAACAAAAATATCTTCCATATCAATCATTTACCATTTCCCCTAGCTCCATCCTTAAACGTTTCGCAGGGCGAGCATCGGGGTCTTTTGTGTCCATCTTAATAATGGAGCGAATCTCTGACTTTCGGGAAGCAGGTGTAGCCATCTTTGGATTGTCTATATGGGGCGATCTCTGCTGAGAAGAATGGGGTTTCTGTAACTCCGAATTTCGTAGCGGAGGAAGTGATAAAGGGGTCATGGGGGGTATCTCGTGGGCAGAAATTCGCCTCTCATTGGAATAAATAGGACCGGAGCCACGACGCACTGGAGAAACTGGACGAATTGGTGCAGAGCTAGGAATAATACGATCTGGACCTGAGTTTGGGAAAGACCCCCTCTCCATCCATGGCAATGAAGAGTTGCTTCTCGGCCTTGGGGTGGCCTTTGGCCGAGACGAATCTGAGACTGTTCTAGGGATAATTGGTGGTAATCGAAAAGAAGATAGATCTGGTACTGAGGTTGAATGGGCAGTTGGGCCACCTAGCATGGGAGCAAATGATCGGCTACCTGGCGGTCCAGGACTTGAGAAATAAGCGGATTCTGACGGACTCTGTGGTTTATATGAACTATGATGCGGCGAGTGAGGATTCTGGAAACTGTCCCCTGAATAGGATCTGATTGGTGATATATCCCCTATACCCCTGGGGAGTAGAGGATCCCGTCCTGGGAAATCTAACATTTGTGGTCTTTGCGTCACAATCTGTTGACCACTTGAAGCTGGGCGTCTAGCGGAGATACTAGCCTGAACATAAGGAGATGGGGCAATAGTGGTTGAAGGTGATGGTAGAATTGGCGCAGTCCATAATGGCGGTTGCATAACCGACGTTGGGCTAAACTGCATTTTTCGTTCGTTTTCGTACCCTGTATATGGTCTAAAATGATTATAATCTGGGCTGGGCCGAATTTCTCTCGATGACAACGTTCTTTTATGCCCTCTAGGGGCTCCTAACCCAATTGATGGATGTTGAGCAACTCGTAGGACCCCAGCCTGTCCGTATGCGGACTCATAAGGCCGAATAGGCCCTTCTTCTGCCTTCAATGGGGGCCGACCCCGACGTTTATGAGTAACATCAACACAAGATTCCTAAAGCAAAAAGTGTGATATATCAGCATGAAAGTCAGTTTTATGAAGAAAAGATAGTCCCTACCTCTTTTCCCGCAACTACACACCTTCGACATGGCCGGGCTGAATCACAACCAAGGTGTTTTCGCTTACAGTTGACACACGCTGATGCGACGTGCGCTTTTGCTCGACGTGTTGATCTAGGTGGCAAAGTTGTTGTACGTTGTGATATCGATGATGAGGATCCAAAAGCTGGGAGTAAATGCGGCGGCCGAATTTCGTTAACCGAAGGAAGTCCAACATACTGAGGAATTGATTGATTAGTTGGAGGCCGTTGTCCTGGTTCGTTGACTTGTCGGTCAATTCCCTGAGCTCGGTTGGAATTATTACTTTGGTAAGTTGTAACTGATTCCAACATCTGTGCCCTTAGGACTCCAGTTGTCGGCGAAGTAGATTGCCCTGAATGCCTTATGCCATGGGAAATGTTAGATCTATTTTCTGGGGGCGGAGAACCCGACATAGGCGGGGAGAGATAAGGACTCCGACTATTAGTCGGGCAGATCGTGTGAGACACACTCAGATTCAGTGAAAATCTTAGCGGATCGGGTCCAGGGTTGTGAGGTTGTCCAAGAGGGGTGTTAGGGAAGGGCCTCGCGGACTGTAGGCACTGCATCAGGTGCAGATTCGGGGGCTGGTCTCTGTTGGTGTAGAAGAAAATAATTCCAGATTCTGCTCAGCGCGGATAACTTCTTTTCAATATCAATGCGGAACCAAGCAATTTCCTATCCATGTGATTGAATAGCCACCTTTCTGCAATCGCGACTAAGAGGAATCCAGATTCAAAAGTGTAGTTTCGAGGAGGTTTTCTTTGGCGGAGGCGAGTACAGCGTTTCGATTTGTGTGTATAGACTCAGGATTCAAATCAAATGATAGGGGTGTCTGGTATGGATACCTTGAACGTAGAAAGAAGGTAGAATTTCGCAAAACACCGCAGGTTAATCCGTGAGATAAAAAGATCTTCTCCGTGAATTGTAAGCCAACTGGGAGATATTGGATCCTCAACTGTTCAATAGGCGCTGACCAGCTTCTTAAATGTTCAGAAACGCGCTGACTTGGCGAAGAATGACGGAGAAGATAGAAACGAGCGAAACGACATAAGAGACATTGATTTAGAACATGTCAAGTGAAATTGAGCTTAAAAACTTAATAGCGAAAAACACGTTTTCGTGTATAGTGTTGATGATGGATCCAAGATGAAGTCCTGTACGGAACACGGTACTCGGAGCCCGTTGCCGACTCAATAAGGTAAAAAATCCAGGATAGAGTAGACATACAATTGAGTTCAATGATCAACGCATCGGCTGAACCATCAAGAATATGTACAGGTCTGTGATGAGAGACTGTCCAAGTCCTGCACGGGGCAGAGCGAGTGAACGGAAGGCAAAAATGAAAGCAATCACAAGAAAAGCATTTGGCAAAAGGGGTTTTGAGCGAAGATTAGAACACATGTCATAGAGAAAGACGGACAAACTTAGGGTCGGAGGGGACAGCAGAAATAGACAAAACTGGTACGTGAGTTGTATTTGTGGTGGAGATGGTAGGTAGCAGTTGTAGAGTAGTAGCAGAACTGCATGATGAATGATCAGGGGTGCGGTAGTTTTGGGCGGCGTCAAAAAGGGACCTAAAACTTCCGGATGAATGAATCGATCAAGCATTTGACGATCATCGAAATAGTTAATACCAATTTCTTAAACGTTCCCTGGTTGTTCTTTGATGATTGTTTAATCTGCAGGGCCGCAACAAGGAGCCCTTCGTGGTCGGGACAGCCACCCCGATACATTAACGAAGAACATATAGTATGTATGTACCCCGTACTTCGTCTGTATATATACGTACGTGTGTATTAAAGCCTGAAGGCTCACACCTCCAGCAACGATTGTTTTCAGTTCAAGCGCAACTGGAAATCGTGGTGATAAGCCAATCTCCTCTGGTGGAGACCGCATAATAACAAAATAACAATGTGTGGGGTTTACCCTTCGAAATTTCATCTGAAAAAAAAAAAAAAAGAAAGTAAAAAAATGGTTTCCGGGTGTTACCATTTATGACGACTCTTCTTGACGAACCGTACTCCGTACGTTCAGGGTTTGTGGGTTTAAGAAGGTACAATTTGTCTCCCATACGAAAAAGAAGTAAGCCAGGGTGATATTCTGTGCTTCGTAGGACGTACGTAGTATCCGCAGTGGAGAGCATGGCCTGTGCAGGTTGACAAGGGGGAAATTAGGCCAATCGAACATTCCTCTCTCTCTCTGAGATTTTGGGTTAAACTTTCTCCTGTGACTTTATTTTCCTTACAGTGATGCGTAGGTACGGAGAGTACGGCGTACGGAGGGCATACAAACCAACGGAGCCTGCGGAAGAAACGTTGATGAAGGGAGATCCCTGTTAGACGACGAGAAAAGCCAGGTACCGCTACTAGCGGGTGGCGGGTGTGCAATGGATCGGCCACTAGCATTAAATAAAATTTCCTTTTGTTTTTCTTTTTTTTTTCTTTCAAATTGTACGGAGTCGTAGGGGTCAGCCATCAGAGCCAAAAATGCTTGGCCTAGCCTGATCTTCGACATGGGCGATCATCTGTTGTTAGGAGCCCTGCTCCTAGCACTTGCTCTGAAGCGAATAGGATAACACGAGGATCAACTGAAGGCGCCTTCCCCTCTCTTGTCATGGGCGATGGTGATCAGTACTCCGTACGAGGTCTAAAAAGTGTCCAATAGGAAAGGCGATTCTCGTCCTGAATCATACCTTATATTACACTTCCGCCGTCCAACAAATGCGGCGGAATGCTCGCCCAGCCGGCCTTGTAGGCATCGAAGCCCCGTCTCTTGGAGTTTGGAATCATGGTCACCAAATGAAGGAAACAAGTGGCTTGCATGGATTCAGAAGGTTTGTGCGATTATCTTCCAGTCTGTCGGCGGTGAACCAGCCAATCACCCTGCGGTTGGTATCCCAAGTACATTCATTACAGTTCCTCGAGTAGATTGAAACCACTCGGAACGATCAAGCACTCTCAGCATTCCCTTTAGTTCGGAAGAAAAGGTGCAGACTCGCAGGCGAGGAATCAATCTCCTTGAGCTGGGGTTGAAATGAAGCAGAAGTTGAACTAGAATTTCCTTATTTGGACATGGCTTGGCAGTTCGATCTTCTCTTCTTTTCTCGTCAATAATAGTTTAAATACCAATCAATCATTTCTTTTATTTTATTTTTACACATATCAACCGTTCCAGGTGCGAAGCAGGAAGACGAGTTCCGAGGATAATAATAACGTTCGACTCGGCCTCCATTGATCCAACCCAAGCAAGTGTCTAGACTTTTTGTCCAACCATGCTTCAACGGCGCTCGTCATGAGAGAGGTCTCCAGCCTCCATATTTACTTGAGGTTTCAAACAATGTTGGATATCATTGAACTGAATATCAAGAATATTGAAGTCTGTTTGGTTAGAAGCACCAGTTCAAACCCAATCGTAGCACAGCGTCCGTTCCCTTACCGAGCGAGTTGCGAGAGTTTGAAACGGCTCAACAGCCTCACCATGATGCCAATAACTAACTAATCCTTGATCTTCCTATTTGACGCCTTGGTTTTATCTAATCTGTTCTCTTCATCATTTCTTTTTCGGCTACTTTGTTTTTTTTCTTTTTCTCTTTGGTTTTTCGGATCACGCTAGCTGGAAGGAAAAAAGTTCGACTTGCCTATAAAAGCAATGCGATGCAGTTGCGCCACCAAATCCCGTTCAATAAACCCGAAAATATGGAGCATTTATCATCCACTCGCTCCAACCAACCGGATCTCTAACCTCGAGAGAATATCCTGTCCTATCGTAACGGCGAAAAAATATGATTGGCCCAAATAGCAATAGAGGAGCAACAGGAAACATCAGAAGTTGCACAGAACCAAAAAGGAAACCAGAAAAAAAGACAGTAATTACGGTTTTTTTTATCAACTCGGATCTGTCGATCATGTCATGTCCCACGAAGTCGCTACCTGACATTCCCCATGCATATCAGAGGATTGGGTGTGGGCAGAAATAGAAACACCTGTGCGAAGATAACATAGTTAGGTGGACTCTCGCTCTATTAATGAACGCTTCTTCAACTGTCAATTCAATTTTTTAAGAAAGCATCAATCTATTAATGCAGCGCCTAGCTACTCGCATTCTTTGACACCGAGTGTCTTTTTTTGGATTCAACTCCTCCAGGCTTGGTGCGTGCTGTGGAGTTCGGAATTATTTTATTATGAACTAGGAGCTTAAAGCTAGGGTGTAACGGCCAGCCCCCGGATGGACACTGGGAACCCAATACAGATGCGGAGCAGTTAGTTATTATTATATGAAGGTTCGTTTCCTCAACCTCTCTACAAAGAACAAAGAGACAGCAAAATTGCGACTTGTTTAGTTATATTAATTATGCTCCAGAATGGCACACCGACAGTAAAGCAACAATGGTGTACGGAGAACACTGACAAGGGGGAGATGATCACCAGTCCTCTTCCCTTCCCCCCCGCCTTTCCATTTATTTACATTTACATGGTTGTTTTTCTTCACTCATCCGGGACTTTCCACTTACATAAGGGCACACTAAGTAAATAGCCGAGAAGATCCCAGCACCGGAGATTAAATAGGCCCTTCAAATGCGAGTCATCAATCATACGTGGGGGATATGCCGTCCAGAGTCGTATGAAACTAAAGGAAAGGTCATCCACTTCTATAATCGAATTATGTTAAGGACAGGGAACAAGGACAGCGACTTGAACGTCCCCCTCTGAATCGAAGCTTCCAGGGAGAAGCCAGCAAGCCGGGGGTATGAGTGCATGTACTCTGTACTCCGTACACCCCCCCTTTCCGTTAATGTTCTCGCTGTGTCTCCAGCTCCTCAGAGGGGTGGAATGAAAAGTGTGTGCATGTACTCCGTCCTCCCAACAATGCAATGATGCCAATCTCTAAAAAAAGATTTAAACTTTGCGAAAGAAGGTAACCTTCTGGGCATAACCAGTTAACTACTTGAATAATGCGTGAACTGAATCATGACCGATCGTCATTCGATGCACTCTTTTCCCCATACTTATTCAAATCATTTTCCACCCAACAATACGGGATGATGAGCACAAAAAGGCCATTGGAACTGAAATTTCGCACCATAATTTTATCAGCTTCGTTTGATGAAGCGCCGGCGGTTCATCTTCAAACACAACGAAAACTTCAGCCAGTATCCCAGCCCTATATCAGCGGATCGTTATTCCGATGCTGCCGTACCCCGTACTTCGTATCCCTTGTGAACGGTTGTCTGGACTTCTCTTCTGATAATGGACACCAAAACCGCTCCACTAGGCGGATCCGTTCTAAACGTCTTCGAAATATGTTCCTTTTCACGGTTCACCTGCCTCTTCAGTCCTCAGGTTCCGCTGATCGCTACGCTTATTATCTCCCCTTGTCGAAAGATTTGACTAACCATGCAAGTTAAAAATTAATCCCCGATTGCCCGGTGTTTCTTCTGGCCAATGTAATTGGTTTTTTCCCCCTTCTCTCCGGATTACATCTGTTTCTTTGCTTTTTCCCGTCTTCCTGTTGCTTGTTTTCCACCCATTATAAATACTCCGTGAACTGAATTATTACTACATAAAGAGGGTACTCCGTACATTCTTCGTATAACTACCATACAAATACCCACAAGCTGCGTATTACGTATCTGTAAATGCAAGACAGGAGACCGACATGATCATGCAACAAATAATCGCCCGACGCGCCGTAGGAATAAATACTTGTGGATTTCCTCCTCACGCACAAAGTTATCGCCGCTAACTAGTTAGCTAGCTACCGTGAAAGAGTGCTTTACAAGAGGATAATTCTTCATTGTCGCTTGTTCCAATTTCCTCCTGGACAAGCAACGATGGGAAGGTATGTCGTATTCCAACAAGTTCGTCCACTCCGAAGATAAGCAAGCTCCAATGCAACATAATTCTGTTAGTTGTTCGTGAACACGGCGGAATCTTCTCTCCTGTTTCGTTTCTTCTGATGTTTTGTTATTCGCTTCTTTTTGTCTGACTTTGAAAGGCTTGTCTGGTTTCGAAGATAGTTGCATGTCCCCCTGATCTCTCTACCATTCGCCCAAGACGAGGTCTAGAGTGTCAGTTTGACAAGAATTATAATGATCGATTGGTTCCTAACTGTGTCGCAATCCCAATGCATAACTAACAAACCAAGGCAGCCATTTCCTGCCTCCGAAACAACAAATGGTACTACGATTAACACCCAAGGGTCTTTGATTCGAACATGACGGAATAACTGAGTAACAAATGAGAAATATCCATTCGACGATTGGAGGTCTCCTGAACTTCTTCGGTGATCGGCTCTACTTGCAAGTTTCAAGTTTTGGCGACCCTCGTAGCCTCAAAATTGAGTTACCGATTGTTTCTCCCGTCTTCCTCTCCTCGAGCAGCGCCTTACAGTTCCGTAATTAAGAACCAGGATATGCCATGCAATAAAGAACACCCCTATTGGCCAATGTCCTGTAAAACCCTTGGGAGGATTTGAGTCAGCGGTCTTTTTTGGATCGTCCTCCAGGATCAAATTTCACGCTGTAACCATGTGGGCGGGTTAATTTATAACGACTTTGGGCATTGCTGGCATCTTCTCCCCCTTCTAAATGCTTTGATATTATTTCGTCTGTTTGCGCATCTAAAAGGGGAAACCTCTATCTAACAGGAGGAACCATTTTAAAAATTTAACTTAGGGGGTGTATCTGTACTAAATATTACTGCGCATTGTTCAGATTCATATATCTCCAAACCCCCAGACCGAAGATCATTCGGAGACATTATACGTCTGGTCCTGGCGAAACCAGTATTAAACTGTATTGCATGAGAAAGCGGAGACCTTTGATTATACACACCCTAATCCAGTCTCATATCAGAACTCATGATCAGTCCTGTCTCAAGTTGTTCTTTTTTTCGGATTGCACTGACAAGGTCATGCATGAACGTTGACAAATATTCAGATGGAATATTCCTGGGCTTTCTAGCAAAGCCGCAGCAGCCCTGAGAAAGAAGACATGGATGCGTCGATTTCAGGTATGGTAACGCATTCGCGGATGTGCGTCTCGGCTCTAGGTCCCCCCTGTATTACCCTCAAAGAAGGACGAAAGAAACTGTAATATTTCGACTTGTCTGAGTTCCCTGTATTACAGGCTTCTCTCGAAAACGATGACACCATTCCTGTCAGGAAGAAAGGGGAATTATGCAAGGTGTGGAATGGTCTTCTGCGAGATGATATATTCTTTATCCCGCGGCCCAGACTCTCTATTTCACTAGAATACTGTGCGCTCTATGACCAACTCGGAGACTTTCGAGAATACTCGGAAAAGCCATGGCGAGAGCAAAAAAATCCCCCGGCCCTCATTTCTCCTCACCACGGGTAAGAAGAGACGAGACTGGGAGCCGTGGAGGGACTGACGGTTCATGCTCGCCGACATACTCAAGGGGTATCAGGACAAAAGGGATCCAATAAGACCACTGAAGAAATAGATGAACAAAATGTTGAGCCTCCTGGGAAACATGTCAAGTGACACTTCATCTGGCTGGCATATACTTTTTCGTCCCTCCCAAAAGAGCGTCGTATTCATCGCAAGTAATAAATTATATCCCAACCCTGGGTGGATGCCTCCGCTCCGAGACCAGGTTCGACCTTTGAAGTATCCCTTCCTCACCGTGTCTGTACCGATCACTCATACCTTCACAGTATACTGGTGCTGCATATGACCAGGTAAAACAGGTACTTTCAACTGATCTACCGGGTACCAGCGGTACATTGTGGTGCAAGCCGGCAGCAATATATTGATCGACGGCAAGGGGGATGTGCATTTTGCGGAGAGTTTTCTGACGAATCGACGGAATTTCTCGAATATCAGGCTTAACCCAACGGGAATAAACGTTGAGCGAGACTCCTCGACACCCCCGAATCCAAGGACCCTGTCTTCTGCATGCCAACCCAGATTTTGTATAGAATACACGGCTGGATTGCCAGTGTGGGGTAATTTTCAATCGAGAATCCAGAATCCAGAATCCAATTCATAGTACGGGAGTATAGGCTACTTGCTCTCTTTGTACTGAAAACAAGGACGGAGGAACCGACTCGCGGTGGAAGGGTGCGAGCGGCGAAAAAGACAGGATATCCCAGCAAAGAGACAGATTGGACATCGATGATGTGTTCCCTCCACCCCCCTTCATTCGCGAATATCATCTGAATCAGAATTCCCACCTTCTTGCCCTATACGTGATTGGGTCTTGCTACATATCCCGTCCTCCTAGAAATTCTACCATGCAACGCAGAATATGTCCCACTTGAGGGATGGTGGAACGGAGTGCTCTGATGCAGCAAGTTCGGTTTTGATGAAGATAGAGTAACGTGTTAGACCATCGGCCGGCTTGCTCAGGATCAGGAACGGCTTCTCAGCGGGCCAAACGCGGTAGATCTACTCCAAGATAGGATTAATCCAATATCGTGCGTACCATCGAAAGTTAAAACTCGGCCATCTCCCCGCACATATGTATCTTGACAAGGAAAGTATACTCCGGACACTATGCATGGGTATCCAATAAACAGCCGAGAAGGCGGGAAGTTTCATCGAAGCCCGTTAGTAAACCGTGCCGAAAGATACCTGAAAAGTGGGACAGTTTTCTTTGCTTCAGCATCATAAGTCATAACGGGACCCGAGCGCAACGTCAGGAATGCATTTAAAGTTGATCAATGCTCAGGCCTTGAGATTCAGTTGTAACAGTGACATTTTTACTACGATGTTATTTTTTGAATCTCGTCTGCTCAGACATATCCCACATTACGGAGGCCAGTATCGAAAACGAAAACCTATATCTAAAAGCACTCCGTACGCCAAGCACGTTTAGCAGAGTTTGCAGATCAGAGCGTTCCAGCAAGGATCCATCATCATAAAACTCTCGACTCACGTTTGTTTTATGGTTCTCCGCATGCTCAGTGGCATCCCCCCTGGACTTCGGAACTCGATACTACCTAGAAAATTGGAAGAAAGATTAAGAGAGAAGAAAAAAAAAAACAAGAGAAGAGAAGGGAATTCGAAGTCCAGCATGGTTTTCAAGCATGGTTTTCCATGACGGAAAATCAAAATGAAAATGAAAATGAACAGGCAATGGAAAAGTTGAAACAATTGTCAGGCATGACAATAAATTAAGGCCGCCTTGCATTTCCAATAAGATGCATGCTTCAATATGAACGGATTGCCCCAACTGGCGTTTTGGCATTCTATCCAGTAATTCAAACTGGAACGAGGGCATGGGATCGGGGGAAGAATAGGTGAAATAGGGGAAATAGCGAGGAGAGTGAAGATATCAAATAATTCTGTAGGAACAAAGCCGATATTCAATCGGTTTTTAGACGGGGTATCGTATTGATGCTGTAGATTTGGTAGCGACATAATTGCTATTATATTCTTCCTATCACTTCTTTCCCTTCTTCGAAGGTCGCGCGTTTTTTTCCCTTCGCTTTTCTTTCAAATTTCTAGCTTTTCTCACATCTTCGGCGTTCCTAAGCTCACTTTTAACATTCTTTCTCGAGCCATTGGTTGGCATTCCCTTCTCAGCCTGGCGTTCTTGTAACGCTTGCCCTTTCTTTTTCATCTTCTCGTAGTCACCACGTAATTTATCAGGTCTCTTGGGAGCTTGCTCTTTCTGATGTCGATATCTCTTACCCTGAGCGGCAGCTGGGCCAAGCCTTAGATTCTCCATCTCTCCAACCTGGGGCAGACGGCCGATTCGTTTCGCCTTTTTCCATGAGTCAAACCTCCCACTGCGGAAGGATGCAGCTATTTTGGAGCCGCTTTCTCCTCGAACAAGTTTCTCTCCCTTGGATCCGTCTTCATCGTTCTGGCGAGAGACATATTTCTTTTGACGCTTATCCCAGCGTTTTATAGAACGCGCTTCACCAAGGCCACGGGAACCTTCATCAAGGTTGAGGTCCATAGTGGCAGACCGGGAAGCTTCCACAAAGGTGGAGTTTGAGCCGGAGTGGACGCCATACCCTCGGTCTTCGGTGATCGAATGGGATGTAGGGGTGTAGGACATGAAATATTCGGGATTTTGGAAAGCGTTTGCTACTGATTTCTGCGTTGAGCTTATATTTTTTGACTTAGCTTTGTTGTTTTTGGATGGATAAGAAAAGGTAACTTCAAGTTCAGAATCGGATGCAAGCTCGAGGTCTACGGCATCGTTTTGTATATCGTCATCGGAGAGATCATTCATATCTTTGTCTGGGCCATCGTTCGATTGTTCTTCAGGCATAGTATCAATTGTAGTTACTGTTCCAGTTTGCTTCCGCAGCCTTTTTGTTTCCAACGTGGAACGAATCTTGCGCATCACTTCTCTAGCCTCATCGTTGTCCGCTTTTTTACCGTTACGCTTGCCGGTAATTTCGAAGACTGTTTCTAGAGGTTTATATCCGCCAACGCGGGCTAACATTCGTTCTCTCTCGGCCTCGAGTTGGCTAGACTCATCATTGAATAGAGGGTGCATAGTCGTCCAAGCATCTGTGCTAGTAAGTTCTTTCGCTCGTTTTGCACTTTCAACAGAAGCAGAGTTTCGGGTTCGCATGTAAAGTTTTTCACCCTTTAGGGAGACTGAGCGCTGCAATTGAATATCAATATCTTCATTTAATAACTTATCAACCCATTCACAATGGCCCTCTAGGAGATTGCTAGGCATTCTTCCAACCACAATATCGTCAGCATAATCCACTTGCTCTGCACTGTGCCTGCCAACCTTGAGTTCGCGACCGAGGAAAAGCTGCAAATCGATTAGATATGGAACGTCTGACTCCCGAATCAGGCTATAACTCCATCCCTTTTGCCCAGCTCTAGCTGTGCGCCCAACACGATGGATGTAAATTTTAGGCTGAGGAGGAAAATCGTAGTTGATGACATTAGCTAGTACTGGGATATCGATTCCTCTGGCTGCAACATCCGTAACGACCAAAATGTTGGAAATTCCAGCGCGGAAGTTGTGGACTTCCATCTTGCGAGCTGTCTGGTCGAGGGAACCATACGCATATGAAACTGCAAAGCCAGCATGACGAAGGAGAGAAGTGATATAATCCACATGATGTTTTGTAGCAACGAATACTATTGTAGAATGCTCAGTTGGTATACTGCGGGATGCTGAGCCACCACTCGATTCTGATCTTTTTCGTTTCTTAGAGCTTTTATTCTCGGAATTAGCATCCTCCCTAAGCTTTTTTCCAACGGCTGTTTCGCCCACAGGGATTTTGATTATATCGTGAAGAATATGCAATAATACACCTTCTCTGTCTGCGGATTTAACTGAGAAAAAAGCACTCTGCAGATCCGGTGAAATCTTGCTATCTGCATCTAATCGAATCAGGGTGGGTTCTTGTAAACCAGCGCGCGCGAATTCTACCAGGGATTTCGGAAGGGTTGCGGAAAATAGGAGTGTTTGACGAGAGGAGGGTAGGGCGTAAAGAATTTCGGTAAGTTGAGCTGCAAAGCCCATTTCAAATAATCTATCGGCTTCATCGAAGACAACATAGCGTATACTAGACAAGTCAAGATACATTTCTACTTTGAGATGTAGGAATCGGCCTGGGGTAGCAATGATAATGTCTGGATTCCCAGCCATGAAGCCGAACTGCTCCTCAAGACTATCTCCTCCGACTAGCAGAACAGATTTCAGATCCGTTCCCCGACCTAGTTCCTTAACAACCTTTAGCGTTTGTAACGCCAACTCTCGAGAAGGGGATAGAACTAGAGCCCTAGCCCCAACTTTGCTGCTGTGGTTTTTTAACTTTTCGATCATCGGGATAACAAATGCAGCAGTTTTTCCAGAACCAGTGCGCGCCATTCCCACAACGTCTTGATCGTCGAGTAATAATGGAATAGTTTTCCTTTGAATTGGGGTGGGGACCGAAAATCCTTTCCGTGTAATTGCTTTCATAAGATTGGGATTGAGTCCCATTGCTTGAAAGCCACCACCTTTTCGCACAGTTCGACCTTTCAAAGCAGATGCCTTGCGGTTCATGGAGGACTGATGGCTAGCAATAAATGCAGCATCGTTATCAGAATTGTCACCTTCATTCCCGGCTTCTGCTTCCACTTCCGCCATCATATCGAAGTCATCTGTGGTCGGAGCCTTCCTTTGCCTTTTCGGCAGCTTTGTTGTTTCCTCATCGCTGTCATCCTTGAACAAATTCTTCGATATATCAAATTCGGTCTCCGATTGCGTCGGTGAAGAGGCACGACGGGCCATCTTTGCTTGGCTTAGGGAAGGAGATGGAACGGAGTGATTGCGATTGGAAAGAATAGGTAGTGGATGGCAATATCATGCATTGACTATATTACCTGGAAGGCCTTGAATGAAGATATTAGAGCTGTTCTTGCTCTATACCCCGTCCTGGCGCCTTTTCCCTTTGTGAATCTTCTATCAGATTAAAATCTACAAAAAAAAATATAATTGGAGCTTTACCTAATTAAGGTTGGCTTAAAGGCGGAGAAGGAAAAAGTATTTTGCCGATCAAGCTTAGGATATATCACATGACCTGCGTGCCCCGCGACGCGTCCAAGACACGAATTAATTGAAAAAGAAGAGGAACGAAAGACGAAAATAAACTATACGGAGTAGATCAATTTGCTCTTGATAATACGGTTAATTGTATCAAAGCGCACCTCACAATGAGTATGTTTCAGCTCCCCAACCTTTTATTTTCCTCTCCGTTTTCGCATTGAGGCCGCTAATACACAGCTTTGATTCAGGTTACGGTGGTGGATATTCTAACCAATATACAACCACCAGTTATGGGGGTCAGGGAGGCGAAGGAGGATTCACAGAGGGCGAGAGCAGTAGTCAGTCGAAGGTATGCAAACCAAAGTCGTTTTCAATTTTTATTTTTTTCATACGTGTGATACATCCCATCAAGCGTCCAATTGGTGATATCCTTGCTGTTTGACGCTGGCTAACAATCTCTTTCATCTCTATTACAGTTCGCTAATACCAGTGAAACTCGATCATTGCGACCAGTCACCATAAAACAGTTAAACGATGCAACACAAGCGTTCCCTGACGCCCCATTCAAAATAGACGGTGTGGATATTCACCAAATATGCTTCGTTGGCCAGGTTCGAAGTGTCTCCAAACTTGCAACACATATCACTTTCAAGCTCGATGATGGTACGGGGGAAATCGAAGTACGGTACTTCATTCCCCCCGACGAGAAAGAAGCCTTTGACGATGAGATGGAGGGAATGGATATGCTAGGAGAAAAACCCGTTTCTGGCGGAGCAAAACGAATTCCAAAAGCACAACAAGTGACTGCGAATGGTTACGCGAAGGTTTGGGCGGTTTTGAAAACCTTTAATGATCGACGATCCGTTAACGCGCAGGCCATCCATCCACTTACTAATATCAACGAGTATCACTGTCACTTCGTTGAAGCAACAGCTGCGCATCTGTACAGCAAACACGGCCCTCCAAAGACCGGGCAAACAGTTGCGGGAGCTGGAGCAGGTGCGAGCTCGGGGGCGGCCAGTGATGCGGCTAGCCGAACGGTACAGCGGATGTCTCCTATTGCACGGAAATTCTACGAGACTCTCCGCAACACCGCACAAACCAACGAAGGGCTACATGTCAACGTTCTGGCAACGAGTATGCATGTCAATATCAACGAAGTTTACAAGGCTGCGGAAGAGTTGTTCGGTTTGGGAGTGATATTCCAGACAGTTGATGAAGAAACATGGGCGCTATTGGATTTCTAGATTGGGGGCTCATTCTCCGAGAAAGATCGGACAGTTTTCGATCTTGAGGTATCATGTGTGACATTTAGTTAATCTGGACCCGAAACGGAAGAAGGGTGATGAAGGGTCTTTGAGCATAATCCAGCGTCAATATTCTGATATCAATACCTTTGCATGTGATTGCAGAAGATTATTTTGGCATGGGTTAACTACTGGGCGTCAACGGTTGAATCTTGATCAGAGGAGAAGGCTGGTTGCACTAACACCCGCAATCTCAGCCGGGGCTTGCAGGCTACGATTACAAATGTAGATTGATTGAAAGAGAGACTACGGAGTAGTCATATAGATAGCGACTTGCTCGATACTAAGAATAAGAATAAGAACGATAAAAGCAACCCCACTGACGGCTTCTATTTCCTGGTTGTTGTTTGTTTGAAGGGGATTTCTCAAGTGTTGTTCCGAGCCCTCGGCAAAAGAGAGGCGGACTTCAACACCATCCATGGGTTGGAATCCGAACTCACCAGACCAGCACAAAAAATCTCCTGAGAGAGAACATTCAACACGGCATAGAATAAGATAGAAGACCAGACAGTTGTCCTCTTTCCTGCCTTTCAGAATTTTACATTTGTCTCTCGCTTGTACAACTGCGCTCTAGTGCCATTTCAACCAGGGACTAACTGAACTGAACAACTCGCCGCTCGGAGTTCGTTCAATCGCACAGCTGTTTCGCTCGACGAAGTTCTCACAATCAAAGCACATCGTTTATTATCCCGCACCTCGGAGTATAAATCGTGTTCCCTCCTCATATTCGGTACATTCGTTCGGGTGACCCTCTGCGGTTTGGCCAAAATCTACATCCAGCAATACTTGGTGGTGGGGTAGCTTGAAGAGCCAGCAACTTCGGACCAGACCTAGCTCAATCAGCCTCAAAACCTGCAAGGAAGAGCCGATCGGAGTTTTGGAGACCGTCCTTCTTCGTTAAGATACCCAACCTGCCTATCTGCTATTTATCCAGTCAGATGATAATCCTTCGTTTCCACGATGGCCGAACAACCTGAAACCCCTCTCGTCAACGGCGTTGACCCCGAGCTGGTTAATGGCCCTCGAACAAACAACATCAAGACCAAGCAGATGAGCAAACACACCTCCCATGACCAATGCATAGCAGTTACACCCCCCAAAGAACCATCTACTTGCCATATCCCTTCGAAGAGCCCATCCCAATCACCCACAGCCAACGACATCAATGCTAACGGCGACATCATCAACCCTCCCCCCTCCCCCTCCCTCGCAAGCGTCGCAGCCCGCCTACACGCGCAAATAACCACCTTCCTCTCCGAGTATCATGATCCTTCATCCCTCCTTTTCCGCGTACAAGAACAAACCCGCATCTCACTCGGAGTCGTCCGCGAGGCCCTAACACGGTTCTCGCTGCATGAACTCTCGCTCTCATACAACGGCGGGAAGGACTGTCTCGTGTTGCTACTCCTCTTCCTCGCGAGCTTACATCCTCTCCCTAGTCCCGCTAGTTCGATAAATGGACATAACGTCGGTGCAAGTGATGAGACATGTGCTTCCCCCCGAGCTCCGCCATCGTGTATACCAGCAATCTACGCCCAACCCAAATACCCTTTTCCTTCCGTTGAGCAGTTTGTCACCAGCTCTTCACAGCAATACCACCTCTCGCTGATCCGCTACCCAACGGATCCGCCACACACGACCATTCGATCTACCTTCGCAGCCTATCTCGATAAGCATCCAGGTATTCGGGCGATATTCGTCGGGACACGGCGTACAGATCCGCATGGAGCAAATTTAACACATTTCGATCGGACGGATCACGGATGGCCGGATTTCGTGCGTATCCATCCCGTCATTGATTGGCATTATGTCGAGATTTGGGCGTTTATTCGGCATCTAGGGATTGACTATTGTCCGCTGTACGATGAAGGATATACTAGCTTAGGCGGTACGAATGATACCCACCCGAACCCAAAGTTGATCGTGAATAAAGGGAATGCCAACGGCGTTACGTATAGACCTGCTTATGAGTTGATAGAGGACGAAGAGGAACGCTTGGGGAGGGATTGAACTAGAAGATGTATATATACATAAATCCCCCATCATTTCCCCCGGTAGCTATATACCAGTACCTTCTTAGATGTGGGAGTTATTTCTTTCTGAAGACTTATGGGGAGAAGACCTATAGTGTTTACATATCTTTAAGTAGAACGACGCTCCTGAATGATAATCATCGAATTAAATTTTCGACGCTATTCTTTTAAATCTGCCCAATTGGCAGGATACAAACTTGTATTTGGGATAATGAATGACTAAAAGTTAGTTACAACCATGGCCTAGGACCCTTTGCTCATTTCCTCACATCCGTCGTAGCATTCGGTTCTTGACAGCTCACGGAAATGAAGGACGGATGCGAAGATATGTAAAAAATGTTGCGTAAAATATATCAACAGTACCATAGTTAGCAGATTGAAAGGCATAAATTAAAGCAGAGAACAGCTTGCAAAAATAACACTGCTAGAATCGAGAAGACCGTGTGTAGTGCTTGTAAATCACTGACAATAAAAGAGAATCGTTAAAGCATAAAAACTCATTGAATACAAATGAATATAAAATAGATGCAAGCTCCGGCTTGTATTTTGTGTGTTTTTTTCTTCACATTGATAATTCTGCGTAGGCAAACCATGTGGAGAGAATTATCGATTGGAACATTTCATGTAATAGTTTAGGTGGAAGATCGAGGAGTCGAAACGATGATTTCCTTCCTTGTGGGAGTTGGAGACAAGATCACACTCCTAAGGCCAGGCGCTTTCAAAGGGGTTGAATTTTCGGACTTCGTCCCTCCAACGCGACGAAACGGAATCATTGTATTTGACGGGGTGGAAAGATCGCCTCCTAGTGGGCTTTTGGTGGCAGATGCAAAACGCCCACGGTTGCTAGGGGTATTATCTATGTTAGATGGACCTCTCCGAGAAGCCCATGAGTTAGTCCGAAACCCATTCATTGACTTATTCATCAGGGGCCCGCTTCTAGTTGCGTCAGTACAAACAATTGAAAGCTGAAATTGGGGAGCTTACGGTGGAGAAATGGAAGTGGCTGGAGTCCAAACTGGGCCAACACCTTGGGGTGATGCAAAACTGCCCTGAGACCCTGGGCTGAAGTGGGATGCCGCTTGTTGTAGACGGTGAAGGCTGGGAGATGGAGTAGACCCTTGAACCATTTCAACAGAAAAATTATATTCTCCGGCTCTATATGCCCGCCGTTCATTGCTTTGGTGTTTGAGCTGTTTTTGAGCCTTGGTATCTGCAAAGCGTAACAGGAGTTTCACTCCATCTTTTCCAGGGACGCTATGATACTGTGCAAGCACCTGTTCGGCAATCTCACGACTTTCAAACCTATATCGAGTTAACCCTAGGGAGCTTGGAGGGCTTGTTAAAGGAAGAGGCTCACTCACCTTGCAAACCCAACTTCCTTGCTAATGCCAGTCTTTTCATCACGACTGATCTTTTCTGAAACAACTTTGTACGGCTCAAAATGACGACGAAGATCCTAAAGCTTATCTTAGCAGGAGAGCTGGGGTTTGATGAGCCAAAACAAGGGAAGCGGGTAACCACTCACTGCTTCAACCCAATCAATGGGCACATTGGTGCAATAAACGTTCGTGGAAGATCTATCCTCAAGGTCCTTGAGCCGTGAATTACGCGATTTCTTTAGCGAGTTAGCGGAACTAGTCTGGCTATCATGCTTGGATAAAAAGGAATGCCAGTAAGCTCACCTGGGCAAAGCTCGCTTGGTATCCAAGATGGAAGAAGCCTCGGATACAGTTCTCGCATGCCTCAAAGCCGAAAAATTGGACGAACCCAAATCTACACACTTGTTAGAGAGGATTGGAGTTAACAATGAATGGAGAGAAAACTTACCCCTTGCAGAGCCCAGTATCCAAATCCACAATGGCCTTGCATCTATCAATCTTTCCAAAACGCGAAGCATAACCATATAACATGTCATCTGTAGTTTCAGGAAGAAAGCCACGAATGTACACGTTAGTAATACCTTCACGGTTTTCTAGACACTTCGCCAACGTTAAGTCAGACGGGTTTGTCCACATTGCGGGAACTGCACGTGGAATAGGTGGATCTTGCTTGACCAATGCATCTAGGTCCTGTAATACGTAGCCGCTACTACTCTTCATCATCTGGTACGGCACATAAGGTTGAGGTTGGTGGGGATTGAATAGACAACCCCCCATCGAAGAACGATCGATGGGGGGATAATACTCCGATTGTACATCAACCATGGGGCTACCTGGATTTTTATCGTCAACTGAGGCCCGGAAATTATGAGATGGGTTTGCATGATCAGGATAATCGCCATTAGGCCAATATGGCCAGGGGTAACCGGGAAAATAAGGAGGAGAAACTGGAGTACATTAAATATCAGGCCAGAGATTATGGGAGGAAAATATGATAGGAAGAATTACCTTGATCCGCAGCACGCATTGGGAATTGCCCATATTGCGGAGTCGGCGGAACACCGCCAAACATTGAACCATTTGGAATCAACATGTAGTGCCCATGAGGATAATGCTGAAGGCCAGTCATATCCATGCTGGAGCTGTGTGGATGCATAGGATGGCCTGCTTTTACGGGGAATCCCTTTGCTCCGGCTTGTTGGGGCTGAATATTGAGACCAGAGAACTGTTGAGATAAGACGTTCACGTTCGTATCTCTGAGGCCAGCATTTGAACCATGGGTATATCCGTGCTGAGGCACAATTGGATGCCGGTTCTGGTTTTCCATAGCAAACCCAGCCCCTTGAGGCTGGGAAGAGTTGGAGTCATTTAGACTCTGGGTTTGCCCCTGAGGATTCATTTTTGGGATTGGATGACGCTGCCAAGAAAGAAATAAAACGAGAGATATTAGCCTGTTGAAATACACGAGTTCACTGAATTGATATCTTGATTTTGCAAGTGGGTAGCACATATGTTGGCCAAAGGGAAGAGCCACAGCCACACACCACCAACCTCCAGATCGGATATGTAAAGGGTCAAAGGAGATTATCAATTGCCACCACCATACTAAATCACAGCTAGCGGGAGAATAAGGTAGTCACAAATGACTTACCGGGGCCCTAAACAACTCAGACGATCTGATATGTCGAGATCTGACAGCAAAGCTGTGGAGCATGCCACCAGCCTCCATGTCAGAAGAAGGCTACTGCAGAGCTAGTAGGTAAAACAAAACCACTGAACATACATAAATGGGCTTCAAGAGCAAAAAATATGACGTTCAGAGACGACGACAAGGCAAATGATGGATCGTAGAGGGATAAACCTGATGGAAAACGAGAGAGAAATGGATAGAATGAAGGATAACGACGGACAGGAGCCCTCGATGCACGGGCAACTCGAGATATCAAGAAACAAGATAAAGCTTCTGCTGATAGCAATGGAAGAAGACTGGATAGGTGGTCGAAAGGTAAATGAGAGAGAAGAGAGCTGGAGAGAATCAGGGTGTGAGGTTGAAGGAGAAGAGGTGGGAGGAAAAGAAGAGGAGAGATTGGGGGGAGAAGCAGAGATGGCAGGAAGTGGAAGAGACAGTCTGAAAGGGGAAGTGCAGACAGCAGTTGGCAGAAAGAGCACAGGGCTAGTTAGGAGAATAGTATTAAGAGTCTCATTCAATAGGCAGGAAGAAGAACAGGAAAGGACAGAGAGATGAAGAAGAGGAAGAATCAGAGGAATAACCCCAGGAGGTTCTGTTTTTAAGGTAAAGATCAATAGGTCGGGGGAGCAACCAAGAGAGAGAGGGAGAGAGAGGAAGAGAAGGGGAGAGAGGGAGAGGTGAATTGTTTATCATCTGCATGCCGAGGGACCATTGCCTATTTGGGACTATCATTGCAGTATTATTCACCAACCAGTGGTGAATCAAAAGTCTTATTGTTAGCGCTTCTCTTTCAATTCATAACAGAAACTCAATAGGTGTATTCTTAGGATTCTATGATCTGAGTCACTGGGTTTTATTGTCCCATTCACACTGAAGATTGGACAAAAACACATTCACAGAACACTAAAAATCTCTGAGATTGTCATCCATCATGAAGAGGACTATCTAACACCCCAGGACATGACATAAATGCTGCATTCTGGAATCTCTCTTTTTACAATCCTACATAGACCAAAAAGAGGCTAAACAGGGTATGTTGATCTTTCTAGAGCTGAGAGTGGAAGCTAACTTATGAAGTCGATTTCTAAACAGAAACAGAACAAATCATGAAGCAAATCCAAGATGTCTCCCTTCGAGCAATGTAGGGTGGTATCCCAAGGGTATTCGACGCGTTTCAAATAGAGAAAAGCCATAATGTTCCGTGTCTTGCAGGTTATGTTGAATATCCGTGCAAATGTTGGGGTTTGCTGCGTGTTGGTCTACTATTATCGGATCCATGGAAAGTTCCGCTTCCGAAAAACCCTGAATCGTATACATTCATGGTTTAACTACGGAGCAACCAGGCATGATATAGTTAGTAGAATGAATTACTTGTTGGATATTTATTTATTTAGTAGCCGGGGACATTTTCCTGCTGAAGCAAACACTAACGTGGCTTTTTGCAACCCTAGATATCTAGTAGCGAGACAAAGCTGATTGGTTCATAATTAATACTGGACTTTCACCGTATAAAACTAGAGTATCTAAAAAACAAATTGAAGTGGTTTCATATAACATCTCTAAAGGCAAAAAACAAATCAGGAATAAAAAGGGAAATATTAAAATAGAAAGAATCTGAAAAAAGATCCAAAGGATGTTGAGAATCCTGTCATGGAAGTGGCTTAAAGGGAATTCGTACTCGCGAGGTCTTTCTGGCCTCGCGATCAAAAAGTTGTTCGTGGGGTCTGCCACCAATCAAATATCCAAGAAAAGTATTCGGGGATAACCTTTTCGAGGTCGCTGGTGCGCTTAAGCTGCATGAAAGGAGAAAAAGGGACAAGGAAATCACGAATGAAAAAGCACACCATAAAAACTGTGCAAAAGCGATTACGACCAAACATCCTCCTGGTACGAGCCAGTGTTCCTCATATGCCTGACGAGTTCCTCTCCTTTCTCGGGTTTCAGTCCACGCTGCTCGGCGATGATTTGGCCTAGCGTCGTATTCACGTCACGAGCCATGTGTGCAGCATCACCGCAGACATAGAAGTTGGCTTTCTTGAGAAGTAACTCGTTGACTAGGGCGGCATTCTCTCGAAGCCGGTGCTGCACATAGACTTTCTTTGAAGATTCACGGGAGAATGCGGTGATCAGCTTGAATGAGTCACCTAATTGTTTGCTTGCTTCCTATAGAGTTGGGGCAAGAAGTTAGCAAAATAATTATATGATAAAATGAAAGGACCAACAGATCCTATTGTCCGCAAAGTGTGAATGAGATATGAAGGAAGTGAATAAAACGTACCTCCCACTCATCCTTATACAGGAAGTCTTCACTTTCTTTTCGACAGCCGTAGAAGAGAACTGTGGTACCAACTTTCTCTCCATTTGCAGCCTGTGCAGCTCGTTCCTGGATAAACCCTCGGAATGGGGCCACGCCAGTTCCAGGCCCAATCATGATGATAGGTTTAGCAGGGTCGGATGGGAGCTTGAAGTTTGAATGACGGACATGTACAGGCACATGGAAGCCATCGTACTTGTTCCGTGGCCCAGTAAGGTTATATGTCAGGCCATATGGGTCAGGGTTCGGGTCACCGTGCTGCTTTTGCTTTAGGGCTAGAAGGTAGTTGGTTGTAACTCCTTTAACAACATGGCCAGCTCCGGGCATACGTATGGATTCCACCACCGCAGTTATACTAATCTTGTGCTTCTGTACCAATGAGGATGAGGAAATCGAGTAATACCGTGGCTGGATTTTAGGGATGCCTTCAATAAGAAGCGAGAACGGAACGTTCGTGAAAGGAGCGGAGGTAAACGACTGAAGTGCTTGCGCGATATTGTAATACTGGCTAGCGACTCTATCCGAGAAGATTTCCTTGTCCTCTCCGATACGCTTGATGTTGTTCTTGGTTTTCTCGTCGGGAGCAAAGGTAGCAAGTGAAGCGATAAATTGTCGAGACACTGGGCCGCAGATTTCCATATGATACCTAACCGCAGCATCATACGTTGTCGGTTGTGGAAATGGAACTTTGGCAGTAACGTCGATGGGCTTGACACGAATAACTTGATGCCGTTTTTCAAGCAGGCCGAATACAGAAAGGAAACGATCGACTTCCTGTCCGGCATTCGTAGGCCAAACTGCAATGTGATCTCCTGTCTGGTAGTGAAGTTGGCTACCCTCGATATTGAACTCCATGTGAAGACAATTTCGGTCTTTGACTGTGAATAACTCGCGAGATTCAACAATAGGGGAAAGGAATGGGTTGTGGGTATTGTACGGTCCTTTACTTTTACCCTCGAGGTGGCTAAGATTTGGTTCGCCGAGGTAGACATGCGCAGCTTCAGGAGTAATGTCAGATTCTTCGCTGACACTGAAGATAGGCTCATAGACAGCTTCCTTTTCTTCAAGACCCATTTCTTCAGCCAGAGCTTTCCACATCGGTTCTTTCCATGCCAGGTAGTCTTCTTCCATTGTGCCAGCCCCATCATCACCCTCACCAGCATCACCAATCTTCTTTGCGCCAAGTTTTGTAAGAGCGGCGTCGACTTGTCTGATCATCGCATTGTAATGTTCGTAGGTATTATTTCCAAGGCCGAAGGCAACATAGCGTAGCGAGGTGAGGGGTTTATCTTCAGCGGAACCCCCGTCTTCAAAGCTAACATCCTCGCCGGTGATGAACTGGTAGAATTCTACACTATTGTCTGTTGGTTCGCCTTCGCCGTAAGTAGCCAGAACAAAGAAGGCGACTTTGTCTTCGGGAAATTTATCCAGATTTTCATAGTCGTAGTCTTCGAGATCCGCAACCATGGTCTTCAAGCCGAAACGTTGCGATCCTTCCTTGGACAACCTCGCGGCATAATCTTCGGCAGTACCAGTCTGGGAGCCATAGAAAATAACACAATTCTTGCCTGATTCGTCCATTTTTTCAATGATATTTCTAGTTTGGCCGGCCTTTGCGCCGCCCGTGGTGGCATAGCTGGCAGCATAGGGATCTTTCACAACCCCCCAGAGCTTGCCTTTGGTGAAATAGGCTACACTGCCAGCAAAGATAACCACCAAAACGATCATGTCCAAAGTATCGACTTGCGCCATCGTGATAGAGATGCCCGTTAATGGAGGACGGATCCGGGGAAATTTCTTGAGTTGCTAGCAAGTCTTTGGTTGGGAATTTTGGGAAATGGCTGGTTACCGCGAGTCGCTCAGAGACATCGAACGGGGGCGATCTGAGAATCTACAGTGCCACAGAAGGTTAATAGTACACTGAGAGAGGTCGAATGAAGGGAAACAAGCAAGTATTTAATTGAATCAGAGAAGAGGGAGGGGATAAGTCGGTGGGTTAGAGTCAAGAGTCTGATCAGTTTTAAGATTATTGGGTATTGGAGAACAAATAAAGAGAGTTTCGGGGAGCACAAAATGGTGGGACGAAGGGGCAAAGAAACTTGTCAGCTAACTCACTAGGCTAGGACCTTAAGAGGAAAGAAGAAGCCAGATCATTAACGATTTATTGATCTCCAGATTGCAGAAGAAAAATATTTCGCATCCATAAACTAATAGTGCTGGCTGCGACCAAACTTCGCCTAGTCAATTGCCAACCTGTGCATCTGAAAAATACGATGACGGATGCTCTCTTGCCGGCCTTAGGAGAATGTGTACGTGAAGTAAGTCGCCGGAATTGTGTCCTGCACTTCTTTTATTCCGCTACTAGAAGCTAAAGAGCGATTTGGGTTTGTTCTAGCCAGTGAGGGCGGGAAAGTGAAGAGGTAACACTCAGAGTTCCGCTGGTCGTGTGCTGTTATGGCGGAAGCCGAACACTTGATTCAATTTCTCCCGCTCATAGTCTCAGTCTCTAACGATTCAATATATAACTAGCTACAGGGAGGGCAAGGGAATATCTCCTTGCACGGTCGGAGCTTCGAAAATCCTGGCTCGTGTAGTCGACCTATAGGAGGAGGCTGTTCATGGATTCGGCTCCGAGGATGAACTTCTCTCAGATTCCGCATAATTCTTCTGCCTAGCTGCTGTGCGCATATCCATAGCGATATACTCCGTGCTCCGTATGAAAGACAGTCAGTGTATATTTTAGTTTATTTTCTTGACCGACATGGTGGTAAAATTAAACTCCATGCGACTAAGTCAAGGTCGATATCATTATCACCACCGACCGGGCTTAGACAAAGCATCCCGGGATAGATAGGTAGTAAAAAAAAGAAAGAGGATCTTCCAGATAGAGGACCCAGGATAGCAAACCTGACTGAAATATCGGAGCGCTGCATACAACCAGAGGATATATATCCTTGTCAGGTCTGTGAGGGCACCTGGCTCGCTGATGCAACTACAATCTACCAAATATGACTTCGTTGGAATGAATGTCTCAGGAGAGAGCATGGAATCGTAGTCTTGTAGTTTAGTATATGTATTTATCCCATATCTCTTTCATACGGTTTAATAGTTATTATTACCTTTTTTTTGCTCGAGATATTACCTAAAAGATAGAGATTGACTGGCTAGAGCCGGATCAAATGCCTGATACATCCTATCATTCTGGGCGTTGAGCATTGAACATTTGGCTAACATCCAATAGCAAGACGATACACAAGATTCGAGCCCTGACTGGGCCTTCAGCCTGCTTATCATGATTGGTGCTCATCCGATTCTTCAACGGGTGATCACTTGGACGGGAATCGCGGGAATGTGCATAACGAACGAGGGCCCCCCGCGGCGGTAACCAAGCTCATGTGCCAGCCAGCATAACAATTTTAACGGGACACAAGAGAGGCCGAGTCCTTCCATGCTCAGCAGGTTAGTTTGAGAGGTCTGGGAATCTCGGGGAATTCTATCTCATTGGAAGAGCCAGTGTTCGCAATTGTGATGCCTCCTGCATATTATGGATTAGTCAGGCCCACCTCCGCCTCCCAGCGCGAGCTTTGGTTTTGCTGCGTATTACAAGAAAGGCCCAAAAGACCGAAAAAACATCCTCCCTTTCCCCCCAAGAAAAAGCGATAACCCGCCCCGTCAGCCGCCTCGTGGAATCATCCTCTGCTGGTTCTTCCCTCCTCCCAGGCTCCCTTTCCGTCTTTTAATTTGTGGTTTTATCGGGCATGGACCGCGAATTGAGAATGCGGGGACTGAATGGGAAGAATCGTGTTAACGATTACACTCCTGCTTGGCCTTAAATCATGCAGCAATCTTGTAAGCCGCTCTTTATACTTCTGCTTCGCCTTTTCGAGCCCTTGTGGACGTGAAGAATCCTCAAGGCTTCTCCCTGGCCGATGTCAAGGCCTTAATTTGGCCCAGCACGCACCGATTCTGATCATGAAACACTCTTCATGCTGACCTTGACCTCTTGTTTTTTTTCCTTTGCAGCCAGTCCACATTCCATGCGACAGGCCCCGCTGGGTCATGGCCAGTCCCTGGCACTTACCCCTGACGAGACGGTCGTGTCACCGCAACACAGCATTCACTCGCCTCCAGATCGAATACCTTCGGGATACACACCTTCCCCAGGCTCTCACAGTCGGGATGTTTCTACCGTGCGAGGTCGAGTGGGAGACCCGACTGTCCATGGTGCTTCCTCTTTACGACCCCATCCGCAGATTCGAACCCAGTCACATTCCACAAGTCCTGAATCAACTAGTGGGCGCACAGGAATTATCAGTCCAGATGGTGATGGGTTAGAACGACGTCCGTCGAACTCGTACGGGCATCACCGTCAAGCCTCCATCGTGCACGGCAGTATTCAGCACTCGAGGAACACTAGTTTCACAATGTCTCCCACAACAAACCCCTTGAGCCCCGAGATCATCTCACCAACAGGGTTTGCAGCTGCTTTAAATGTCGAATCCAAGTTAAACGGGCAACGAGACCTTAGTGAGATGAATGCAATTGGTAACCAGGCGAACATACTACAATCTCCTCCACTATCAATAATACAGGATCCCTCAAACACATCGGATAGCTCAGATACTCATCACACCCATAGACGGGGGCTTACAGCTGGTGGGAAGTCGCGACGGGACCCATCTCAAACCCCGACTCCTTCGAAGCTTATAATCCCGGAATCGAAATCAGTTGGCGAATATGCTCTTCATCATTTATTTAATTCGGTACGTACAGGTACACCTGTTGGCGGAGAAAGGGATCTGGGGGTGGAATACTTACTGACATATTCCGTCGATAGTTCGTGGGCCAAGCAGAGGAAAAGATTACTAAATGTATCTTAAGCATCGGGGAATTCGACGCACCCGTGGAGCAAATATGCGGCCCTGGAGCAGATCCGACTTTCGATCAACTTATCGCGGCACTGGGTCACATCGCGAAACCGAAACCAAGGCCTCTAATTGATACGATTATGGTTTGGAGAAAATCTAAGAGCGATGCAGCTGCAAGCGCTAAAAATGGGAACCAGGTATTTAAATTTTGCATTCAATCTCACCCTGAATATCGGAGTTAATTATCTATATGTCCAGCCGAAACCTCCATCCTTATTACCAGGCACCATGGTTCGCCGCAACACCGAGCCTACACAACCCGGGCCCGAGATCTCAGATTCAAATTTACACATCAATGCTACCATTTCATCGGCAATGAGATCGGAAGACATTGTCATGGCCGAACGTCGAGCAACGGTATCTATCTATTTAGTCTGTAGAGTCCTGATTGAAATTTTTAACCAGAGTACGTTAAACGCGATTACCCAAGAAATGGCTGGCCGATTAGAAAGCATTGTTTTCGGGCAATTGAAAGGCGTCGATCCGGAGCAAATTTCGGGTTCCCCGCTACGAATGGCAAATTGGCGAGTATACGGACAGCTTCTTGGAATTATGAGCGAACATAATTTTTCCAGCGTGGCGAACCATTTTCTTTCAGAACTATCCCAATACCAGAAGGACGAAGGACGTATGTTAGCTGTCAAAGATTCCGAAGCCAGAGCAGAACTATTAATCTATGGCATGAGACACCTTCGCCTTCGAACTTTCCCTGAAGAATCTTGGAATCAGACTTGCGATTTCTTACATGCTCTCGCCAGACTTTTCAATGAGGCTCATGGCCAGAGATTGAAACAAGCTTATTGCCAGATATTAGAAGCCCTTCTTCTTCCCATTGCTGCCGACCCTGCCTGCGATCTATCCACGCCGAAATGGAAAGAGTTTTTGGACTTAATTATCCCAAGGCTATCTCAGATTCTCCTGAAACCCAGACATTGGACCAGTGCTTTCCCCCTCCACATTTTGCTCCTATGTATTTCACCTAGGGAGTCATTCTTGAATCAATGGATGGCTGTTGTCAACACACTCCCACAAAAACTTAAAGACCGTCCCACCAGATCGGCTGCCCTCCAGGCTATCTGCCGTTTGCTCTGGACATATCTATATCGCTATTCAGACCCACTGAGCAACCCCCTTCGAAAGGCCGAAGAAGTTGTTCGTATTGTGCTTCCGGTAGGGAGACGAACTTACTTGACTACGGAGCCTGCTGTAGCTGAGCCAATCACACAGCTGGTTAGGATGATTGGATACAAGCATCCAGAAATGTGTTTCCGTAGTATCATATTTCCAATGGTGAACTCAGATCTTATCATGTCTGGAAAGGACCTTAAAATCGAACAGATGGAACCCGAAAAAATTGTTATTGGTATCCGCTCTTTTCTGGCCATAATGGCTGATCTGGATAGTGATGATGTCCGACCACCTCCCTTCCCCCAAGATTTTACTTTTGCAGATCAATCGCCCGTTTATGCCTTCGCTCAACCTAACAACCACGAATCACATCCCTCAATGGGTGCAACAACGTCACATTCTTCCTGCTTGCCCTTTAACCTGTCAAAATTGAATGAAAGCACGCTACAATATTATCTGAGATTTTGTGAAATTCTGGGGAAAATCACAATTTTATGTGACAATACTTTTGGAGGCCAAGCTGCATTAGATGAAAAATTTGGCGGGGTTACGCCTAAGACACCTATTGCTGAACATTTTAGCTTTGGAAGGCGAGATGACCATGCTAATGCGTTTGATCAAAAACAAGCGTTCTATGACCTTCTTTATGTTGCTGTACAAGCACTCCCTCGGTGTCTATCTGACCATATACCATTCAACTCCCTCATCAACCTCCTGTGCACCGGCACTGCGCATGTACAGTCCAATATCGCTTACTCCTCTGCCGAATCTCTTAAATCTATTGCCCGTCAATTACATGCACAGCATGTCGCAATCGGGTTTGCACGGTTCATTTTCAATTTCGATGCTCGATACTCAACTATGTCTGATGAAGGAATGCTTGGACCAGGACATATAGAATCGACATTGAAGCTTTACGTTGAGCTTATACAAATATGGATCGAGGAAATCAGACAAAAGACAAAAGATATTGCCACCGACCCTGCTGACAAACCTGGGGCAGGTGCAAGAGCATTGCAGCTAGATCTTTCCGTTGTGCTGGGTCATGTAGAGGAGATCGAATCACACGGCCTGTTCTTCTTGTGTTCTCAATCCAGAACAGTGCGCGCATATGCAATTATGGTTCTACGTCTAGTAACCGAGTTTGATACCGCACTCGGGAAAAAAAATACGAGAATCATCCGTATTTTGGAAGATGATTCTCACCGGGTTCTTGATCTTCAAGGTCAAGATGAATCCTTATCTCTCGCTGAAAGAAGTCGCTTGCAGAAAGGGATTCAAGGAAGCTCGGCTCACAACACCCTCATTGAACTCTGCAGTAGTGAAGTCTCTTACGATTCGACATTGTGGTCGAAGGTATTTCCGAATCTCATCCGCATAAGCTTTGACACTTGTCCCTTCGCGGTAACTTTGGGCCGCGGGATCGTTTGTGAGAGGTTATTTTATATGCATCGATATATAACAGCAGTCGCCGAAATATCTCATGTTAGTTATGGATCTCCAAATCAATATTCCAACCAACAAATCTCGCGGGGTGGCACCCCACCTGCTGTAATGATAGAACAGTGGAAGTTATATCTCATCATGGCCTGTACCACTCTTAATAGTGCTGGAGCCCAGTCTCAAAGCCAACTGGCGAATGCACAACATTCACGAAAAGCATCGAAGGCCGGCCAGCAAAGCCAAGAAAAAATAAGCTCTGCCAGATCGCTCTTTGCTTTTGTCATCCCATTACTATCCGCACCGCATGAATCAATAAGGGAGGCAATAGTTGTGGCTTTGGGTTCCATCAACATTAACCTATATAGGACGTTGCTGGAATCTCTGCAGTACGCTGTGACCACCTGTAAGGAGGAGGCTAGAGTTCGTATTGGGACTCATCTCCGTACTCCAAGTGTGCCAGGCCCTCCAAGGAGAAATCGACGAACGGACCTCCTCAGGACAGAGGTTACTAATGTATACAAGGCGACGTCTCATTTTTTGAAAGACCCCGAGGTGTGTAATGACGATTGGATCCTCAATAACCTTGTTACATATGCAAGAGATCTCAGAATATTCCTCAGCGACGTGGAAGTGCAAAGTGACTTAGAATTCCAGAGCCTTCGAATCCATTTCTGCGGGTTCCTCGAGCAGCTATTTGAGGGGATTAAAAAGTCCAAAGAGCCCTCTCGCTGGATGCCATTTGAATCGAGAAAGTCAGCATTCTCATTGATGGAGGGCTATTGCGGCCACTCTCCGACTCAGAACGATTTTGCGATGCGAGAGGAGAGTATGCGGAAGCTTGCCATGGAACGACAGAGAGAGAACGGGGAAATTCGTAGCACCGCCGCCATGGAAATTGAAAAGAGAAATTTAAGAACAGCTGCTTTGAGCTCCATGGCCTGCCTTTGTGTAAGTACAGCTAAAATAGCTCGCTTCCTCACTCAATATTTGGCTAACACTTGCTAGGCTGGTCCTATCCACATTACTACCGAGAGCGGTGCTATTCTTCAGTTTGACGTTCGCCGGATGTTGTCCTGGATTGATATCATTCTTAACACGGAGAGCGATAAACTCCGCACAATTGGACGACGTGCCCTGAAGAACCTAATAATTTATAACAAGGGCTTCCCATATCTACTAGAACAATGCATCGAAATGTGCTATCTATCTGAAAGGCCTAAAGCTCTTGAAAGCTATTTCGAGGTTTTCTCTCAAGTTGTCATTGAAGAGAGTGATTACCCCGTTGCATTCTGGAGAATCCTAGGCGCAGTCTTATTTACCCTTGGAAACTCGAAACGGGAGATCCGAATGAAGTCTGCTCGTCTTTTGAGGACTATCGAAGAACGGCACCAGAAAAACTCGAGACTTCAGGACTTTGATATCAGTATATCTGACAGAACGACTGCAGTATATAAGCTCGCGCAGTTCGAAACCTCAAAACGCCTCGCGCAACAACACACCGACCTCGCTTTTGTCATTTTCTCAGAATTCTCGCTTCATTTCAAAAATATTCGGCCCGATACTCAACGTAACATGGTTGCGGCGATTCTTCCTTGGGTGCAAGCGATCGATCTCAAACTAGATCCAAACGGAGGCCCAACGTCAGAGTCTTACATGCTACTATCGAATCTATTCGAAATTACCATTCGATCAGGCACGGTGTTGCCAAATGAAGTCCAGGCCCTCTGGCAAGCTCTCGCCACTGGCCCACATGCTGGTAATGTGCAATTGGTCTTGGATTTTATTATTCATCTCTGCCTAGAACGCAAAGAGCAGAACTTTGTCGATTATGCGAAGCAAATTGTGGTGTTTTTAGCGTCTACTCCAGCGGGCTCTAAAGTTATCGAGTTCTTCCTTCTTCAGATTGATCCCAAAAGCATGGTGAACGAAAGACGAGAACCGTTGCCGGCACCTCCTGACTTGGCTACTTTGCCGTATGTTGCAGACCTAGGGACCATATTGCCTATTGGTAATAATAAACAGGTAAGTCTGCAACCATTTCAACAGCATCTATTGAATTTGTGACGGCATTCTAATTACATTATTTAGGCTGGTTTATCTTTAGGCCAGGTGTCAATGATATTTCTCGTGGATTTAATGGTGGCTCCCGTCACGATTGGATTTGAGAGTGTCGTAAAACTCATCCATGTGGCATTAATATTCTGGGACCACCATACTCTGACCGTTCAAGAACAAGCTCGAGAAATGCTAGTGCATTTGATCCACGAATTGGTAGCATCAAAGCTAGAAGATGAGACCCAGAACACCCTGCGCCAGTCAATCGAAGATTTTGTTGACTGTATTCGCCAAGGTGATCCCACCGTGGTTTGGGATTATGGCGATAACAACGGCAAGGACGAAGAATTGGATGGTAATCGAGTTTCCGCTTCAATGGAACATGTCGCCCACACGGTCGCGAAAATATTCGGTGCCGTTTATGAAGGAGTGAACGACGTTTGGTCTAGGGAAGCATTGACCTGGGCGAGATCGTGTCACGTACGGCATCTTGCATGTCGGTCTTTTCAAGTGTTTCGGTGCATATCTATCTCTCTTGATTCTAAAATGCTAGCTGATATGCTTGTGCGGCTTGCAAATACCATTGCTGAGGAAGAGACGGATTACCAAACGTTCTCAATGGAAATTTTAACCACTTTGAAGGTTATCATCAGCTCATTAGCCCCGCAGGACCTTATTCGGTATCCTCAACTATTTTGGACAACGTGTGCTTGCCTCAACACGATTCATGAACGAGAATTTATGGAGAGCCTTTGCATGCTTGAAAAATATCTGGACAAAATCGATCTATCTGACGGAGATATCGTTGCGAAGCTCTATGACAACAAGCCACCTCAGTGGGAAGGCGAGTTTACCGGAATTCAATCACTTGTTTATAAGGGTCTCAAGTCATCAGAAGCACTGGACAAAACACTTGATGTCCTTGGCAGCTTGAGCGTGATCCCCAATAACGAGCTAATGGGTGATGGTAATCGTCTGTTATTTGCGATCTGGGCCAATCTACCCCGACTTCTACATCAATACGAACCAGTTAAAGCGGACAGTGATGTCAAGGATTGTGCTAGACAGCTTGCAACAATTGCCGAAAATCAAGGTTGCGCCCAACTGGCTGATTGCTTGCTCGGCTATGCCAATACACAATATCGAAATGTCGATGACTTTTTAACAGAGATTATTGCTTCGATTTCGGCGTATTATTTTCCTGATCAGGATGTTCAGAGCCTTATCTTTTTAATGGGTTTGTTAACAAACAACACAGCATGGTTCCGCGTACATACAATGCGAATTCTAGATGTTATTATGGCTAACATCGACATGCGTCGGCCGGATATTGCTTGTCACGGGCCTGATCTTATATCGCCTTTACTCCGATTATTGCTCACAGATCTTTGCCCCCAGGCCCTCGGGGTGCTTGATCGAATCATGACGGTTTCTGGAAACCCGATGGAGCGTCATCACATACGGATGAGTATGGCCTCCTCGGCATCCTCTAGGGCGATCCGAAAAGAATTCGAACGTATACAAAGTTTGTACGGCATCCCTGAGCCTACAGGATGGTCTATTCCCATTCCAGCCGAGCAGTCAAATACAACTAGACACAACGTGCACGCGGTTTTCTACACCTGTGCGGGAGCAGATGGTTTGGATGAGCAGAATTCAGGTATCCAGGATATAGAATTCCACATCGACGATTCCGGAGATTCCTTCTATCCGACTCTTCGAGCAGATACGATGAAATCAGTTGACACCCATCACGACGCCAATATGGGTGACCTGCTCCAGAAGCTAGATAGTTTAGATGACTTTTTCGAAGAGACGGAAGTCCAATCGCCTTTGTCCTCAATCGGAGGCCAACATCTTCGCAGCTTCGCTTCTGCGGATATTTCCGACGCCAGCGCACATTTATATGATCAGCACACTGCACCTTTACTTCGCAAATCTCTGGCCCGCACAGCCTCCTCTTCGTCATTTCACAACGGCCTCGCAGAGTCCCGCCCTCCTACTGGTCGTGGCGAAGCATCCGGATCTACCACCACCCTCACCCCGTCTCCCCTTAGCTCATCTACAAGCTCGCTGCAGCCGCGTCGCGGATCTCTTCACACCCGATCCATCACGTCACCAAGTAACTACTACCCTAGCAATTCGCACGCTGAACCAAATTATGCTGGCCGCTCTTTTCTATCGGATGATGATCTCGATGATGCGATATCTGATTCTGAAGAGAGACTCACGCTCCATCACCCTTCCCATTCGACCTCTCGACTCGGAGTGGCCGGAAGCAGTAACCCTGAAGTCAGCTCGTTCTCATTAGATTCGATGATTCGAAGTGGTGTACGGCGGCTGACAGGCGGAAATGTGGCTGGGAGAGATAGAGATAGGCAACGGGAGATGCTTAGAGCACAACATCGCGCAATGGTGAAGACCGCGACGTCACCTAGGGTGCCAAAAGTTCCTCAGGAGTATTTGACTGGAGGGACAGGCAACCCAGGTCAATAAAACAAAATAATATGGGAAGAAGATGCCTCCTTCTCGTCTATTCATTCCTTATATCTCCTATTCGTCTGGATTGGGAGGGGTTTACATGGACCGTTTCCTTTCCTTTTCCCATTTCTACAATGTTGTTCTCTCTTCATAGCATCGCGACATTATACCCCATCTTCTGGTGTTTTCTTTTCTTCCTTTTCTTTTTTTTCTCCTCTAGTTTTTCTATCAATACTCTTTTGGACTGGAGGCAGCCAGCATCTTTCCGTTTTTTTTTTAAACCTTCTCGTCGATCTTCCCCTTATTCATCATTTTGTGTTTAATATATAGACCTGGTCATCGTGTTATAGGTTTCCGGCATAAATAACCAAGCATCCTGTTGCTCTCCTTTTTTTTTTTTGTTACATAGCATACGGAGTTTATTTTGGTGGTGGTACTACTAAGTAATACTGCTGTTGCTATTGCTATTACTTCTTGGAAGATGGTTATCTAGTTTACCGTATCTAGTTTAACTACCTTTATCTATAATCTACATAAAATTAATTCTATTGATGCTCCTTCCACCCGATGCTACCTCTTAATTCTTAAACTCTTCACTCTAACCCTTCATTTGAATGCAGGATAAGGGTCTGAACTGATTCCCTCTTTGAAAACACGTTGACAAACTCTTATTAAATCTTAACTCTAATGTTTATAACCTTTCTTTGGGTACATAACTCGGTAAGGTGCTTATCCTTGCATTTAAAGCACAGACCCTTCTGCTTGGCTTCATCTTGTTAATCCTTTTTCCATTCCTTGCTGTTCATGGGATTGGGTCGGGAGAGTGAAGAAACTGAACCAAATATAGTTAGATAACTATGTCAAGAGAAGAATCATCGGTTACAGGAACTCAGATAGGGCCACCCTGGCCAGAGGAAAATAGATAAGGTAAAGAAAGGGCTTACCTTAAGCTAAGGAATTAGATCTTGAACCACAACTAGTGCCATGACCACCCCAAGCTGCAGATCGGCAACGTGCACAATTGAGATAACGACGCCCTTTAAAAATAGACTGACAGCTATGGCAAACCTTCTCAATATCCAAATAACTGGTGCGACACTTCAAACACAACCGTACACGGGAGGAACCGCCCAAAATAGAAGCATTGCATCGCTTACACACCTTCTTAACCAAACTAGGGTGACTGGCCCTAGTTGAAGCAGAAGAACTCTGACATACCAAACGCTGAGGATTGGTAGAAGGTTCTGTACAGGTACAACACTTCCTTGAACCACTTATGCGGCTGTTCTGGTGGGCATTGCAAGCTATACATCGACTATAACCCAAAGACATAATAGCATCACCACAGTCAACACACACAGAAGCGCTAGGCGTTTTTTGGGATTTCCCCACCAATAATTTCCATAAACTCAGGCATGGAGCTTCAAGTTGAATAGAACCTAGTCTCAGACCGTATTCGTGATAATGTCCTGTAATAATAAGGGCTATACAGTGTGCAAGGGGATCCTTCTGTGTCTCGAAAACTTGACTAAGAAACTGCTGTGTAGCAATTTTCTTATCAGATGAAAAATTATATATTTGACTATATATATCTGAATAGTCGGTTTTCCATAGAGCGCCCAAGAAATCCAGCGGTTGAATATCTATTGTCATCCAGTTCGAAACAACCATATGGTTAAGAAAGAAGGGTACAATGCTAGTATCTCCATGGGAAGCAAGAAATTTGTTTTCATCTGTTAACTCTGTTTTGCCTTCTACAGATATTGTAGAGACATATCTATATTTCATTAGAAAGTGAAATAATGGATCTAGATAATATTGGCTTACAGGAAGCGCGTATTTAGCTCCCATGGGACCATTGGTAAATTCCTAAGAATATATTGGCCCTGTCTCTCAAACAATCTCTTCAGTCTAGGTAGTTAAGTATTTATACTTACAGCGGAATAAGGACAACCCATCCTATAAGAAGAATCTCACAAATAAGAGATACAAGCTGTGGAATACCTTTGAACCAGTTGTCTGAAAAGTCATAGTAATATTCACCTGGATCAGAGGCCCCTTCAAGTATTGATCCTTTTTCATTGAATACTAGCCATGTTGCAGTGACTTTTTCTACTTCTAGGTGGGGACTTGGCTCGAAAGGTCGGAGTAGAAAGAAACACCGCATTTGACTAGCAGGAAAAAATCTAGTAGAGGAGATAAACCAGAATACAAGTCTAAGAGATGATAGTTATAAAGGTACAGAGTATGCATTGAGGTTACTTATCGGAGGAGTCACGTGCTAACCGGGCCATTTATTCTCCGAGTAGTCAGGTGACCTCCTGATGTTCCTTATCCTGAAGAAAGATTAATTTAAGATAGATTGATTAACTATTAGAGGAATTATTAACCTCCCTTTGCCCCGAGTTCGAATGGGGAATAATTGTTGCCGGTAACTAGTCTCTATCTACCCCAGAGGGGGCTCGGGTTCTCCGTGAATACCGATAAGGAATGAGAAGCCGCCTCCGAGTAGATATGGCCCGGCGGGTGCGTTAACTTTCCCCATTGGAGATAGTCTCCCTTGCCCCATGTGGTTGCCGAAGAACAAAATCAAAGGTTCCATGGAATGGCCCAAAAAAAACATACTTGGATCGCTAAATGAAGCTTATCAGGAGGGTTCCTAACTCCACTCATGGTTCCCCAGTTCGATCGTGGCCAGATACGCGAGTCAGTTGGTGTCATGAACTACGGAGGAGGGGATCAAGTCCTGGGATTCAGGGAAAAGGGTGACAAATACACCTGCAGTATTCGATCTAATTGTCTACTTGATGGCTAAAGAAGAGAAATAAGAGAAATAAGAGAAAAAACACGAAGAAAAAGAGAGAGAAAAAAGAGTGAAGAAAGAGAAGCCTGGAAACCGCCCTTTCCTCTTCCGGCAAGTCCAGCCGGCATCGCGGCTCCTGTAACATTGGTTCGACCAATGGGGAAATCGAGGATTCGAGGATTTTGAGGATTCTCTCCACCGCGGAACTCGTTATTCCTTCTTCTTCTGCTCAGCTCCAAGCCGGATAGACCTGGGGAATAATGGAGGATGGAGATGGAGAAAAAAAGATAGTCGTCGGCTAGCCGCTTGTTAGCTCTGTGTTCTTATTGTTATCTATACCGGAGGCGAAGTTTGAATGAGGGGTGTCTTCTCGTCCTCCTTTACTTCAAATACCGCTCTTTCTCCCTTCACTTCTCCTCTCTTCTTCTTCTTCTTCTTCCTCTCCCTCCTCAAGCATCTCTCCGGAGAAATAAAAAAGAACAGGATATTCTCTTTTCCTTCTACTTCCTTTCCTTAACCATACCTTTTCCCCCTATCCTCCTCCACCATGCCACATCCATTTGATCCCCTCACACCCACCGAGTTGCGGTTGGCCGTCAAGATCCTTGAGGCCTCCTTCCCTGCTATCCCTCTCCGATACAAGGTCATTGAGGTCCAGGAACCCATCAAGCGAGATGTTGTTCCCTACATCGAGGCCGAACGACTCGGCATCTCTCCCCCAAAGAAGCCAGCCCGTATCCTCACAGCCCTCTTCCACCGAATGGACACCAAGCTGTTCATGAAGGCTCTGATTAATGCCGACACCAAGGTTCTTCTCCAGGTCAAGGAACTTCCCCATGTTCAGGTAGGTCGATAATCCATATCAAAGCAATTAAAAAATTATAAATTAAAATGAATGCCTGCTAAAACTGCAATCCTGTATAGGGACCTACCGATGTCGATGAGATGGTCGAGATGGAGAAGGTCTGCCTTGAGCATCCTCTCGTCAAGGCTGAGATTGAGAAGCTCCAGCTTCCAGAAGGCGTCACAGTCTGCACTGACCCATGGATCTACGGCACTGATGACGAGAACGAGACTCGCCGCCTGTTCCAGAACTACATGTACATGATCGACACCAATCATCCTCAATGCAACCACTACTCGCTGCCATGCACCATCTCCCCCGTCTTCGATGCCATGACAAAGGAGCTTGTCCGTATTGATCACCTCCCAACTGGCACCGATCACACCACCAGACCAACCCAGCCATGGAAGGCTGTCAAGACCGTCCAGTATGCCCATGATCTTTTGGACGAGCCTCTCCGCACTGACTTGAAGCCCTACATTGTGCAACAGCCAGAAGGCCCATCTTTCTCCGTTGATGGAAACCATGTCTACTGGCAGAAGTGGCGCTTCCGTGTCGGCTTCAACTACCGTGATGGATTGGTTCTTTACGGAGTCACATATGATAGACGCAATGTCTTTTACCGTCTCTCCCTTTGCGAGATGACTGTCCCATATGGCGGTAAGCTCGCATACACACACACACACACTCTCTCTCTCTCCATGGAAAAAAAAACCTGAATTTGTTCTTTCTTGCTAATTCACTCAACGTTAGATCCTCGTGCTCCATACCACCGCAAGCAGGCTTTCGATGTCGGTGATGTCGGTTTCGGTAACACTGCCAACCAGCTCTCTCTCGGCTGTGACTGTCTCGGCCACATCAAATATTTCGATGGTTACCGCACCGACTCCAAGGGTAACCCCGTCCTCCTTAAGAACGTGATCTGCCTTCACGAGCAGGACGCCGGTCTGATGCACAAGCACACCAACTACCGCACCAACACCGCCACTGTGGTCCGAAACCGTCAGCTGGTCATCCAGATGATCTGCACTGTCTCCAACTACGAGTACATTTTCGCCTGGATCTTCGATCAGGCCGGTGGTATCGAACTCGAAGTTCGCGCCACTGGTATTCTCTCAACCATGCCCATCGACAACGCCGATGGCACCAAGGTTCCTTTCGGTACCAACGTCGGCCCCGGTGTCATGGCTGGATACCATCAGCACGTTTTCAACATGCGCGTCGACCCAGCCATTGACGGACACAACAACACAGTTGTATACGCTGATAGCGTTCCCATGGCAGATGATCCAGTCACCAACCCTTACGGAGTCGGGTATACCCAGGACATCACTGTGCTAAAGAAGTCTTGCGCCGCCGACCTGAGCGTAGAGAACGCCCGTGTGTTCAAGATCCGAAACGACAGTGTTATCAACCCTACATCAGGAAACCCAGTCGCATACAAGCTGCACGCCATGCCCAGCCAGATGATGCTCATGTCGCCACGAAGCTTCAACCGCAAGCGTGCCAAGTTTGCTACCCGACCAATCTGGGTGACCAAGTACCAGGACAACGAGCTGTACGCAGCAGGTGAATTCACCAACCAGAGCAAGAAGAGTGACGGTGTTGAGGACTGGACTGCCAGAAACGACAACGTTGAGAACACAGACGTTGTTCTATGGCACTGTAAGTTTTATCCGATACGAAAAGATTTTATTTTTGAGAATACATTGCTAACAAATTGGCTCTTTAAACAGCATTCGCACTCACACACAACCCTCGCCCTGAGGACTTCCCAGTCATGCCAGTGGAGCGCATTAGCATCCAGCTTAAGCCAGATGGGTTCTTCGAGAAGAACCCAGCCCTGGACGTGCCAGCATCAGACCAGAGCTTCAACAAGTCATCTCTCCACGTGGATCAGAAGTCGTGTTGCCCATCGACCCATAAGCTTTGAAGGGAATAAATAATAACAGGCTTTTGATATTTATTTATTTATTCTAGGTGGGATGGTGTGGACAGAATTTTAATACTTTATGAATTATTATATACCTAGTTAGCTTTTTTTTGGCTGAGTGATACAACGAATTTCTTTTTCTTCACCTTATACTCCGTCCATTTATTCTCTCTCTGGTAATAAATAATAAGAATCTTAACCAAGTACGGTGTACAGAGTAAGACGGTATCTCGAAACATAGTGGCTGAAGGGGTTAAGATAGTTTATTAATAGCAATCAAATCAGAAGTACAGAAGGACGCAGAAGAAAGTCAATCTGAAGCCAATCGACGAGCTCCCCGATCTTTCACCGTCCCAATAAAACTAGGAAGAATTGAATAAGAGAAGCATACGTTTTTACGAGATGTCCCACCCGGGTCCCGACATACCGAGGAGGAGCAGTGAGAATGCGGATTCTAACTAACGAGTGTGCGTCCAGGCGTCATAAGGCTGGGTTTCTTAGCTTATTATGGATCCCAAAACCTCACTAGTTTAAAAACTGAATTCTTGGTTGTCCTCGTATTGCTTGCTGGTGGTTTGCTGCGGTATGGTTGTGGCGGTGTTTCGTGGATTCTTGACCCTCTTTCTCGCTCCTGTTGCTGTTTTGTTGCTTGTTGCTTTTTGTTGCTTGTGGGATGTGGATGCATGTGAGTGGTGGGAGAAACGAGAAACGAGGGAGCTGAAGCCGAGATCTGGATGGGCTGGAGCCATGGTTGGTTAGTTTTTTGGTGTCTCACCACTGTTTACTCTCTCAACTGGATGCTCCATCGACCAAACCTCGTAAGACCGTAGGACCAAAAGGGAAGAAAAAGTGAAGATGGAGAGAGAGAGAGTGAAACATGATGACGCTGTCTCTCTCCACCGCCAGCTTCCACTCTCTCTCACACTTCTCTCACACTCTAATATCTCTATCTTGCTCTCTTATTATTCTTTTCTTTTCTTTTCTTCTTTCTTCTTTTCAATTGAACTGAATAGAAGCTCTTTTTTCTTCTTCTTCTTGTTCTTGTTAACACTCCTTCGTTGTTAACTGTTATCTCTCTTCTTCCTCTTCTCCTTCTCCAACTCTCACTATTACTACTACTTCTTCTTCTTCCAATTAACTAGAAGTGTAATAAACATGGCTCGCTCATTAGACTTGCGAGTCCTTCTGGCTCTGCTCCTCTGCATCAGCATCTCTCTCGTCCACGCTGAACCTCTCTACCACCGGAAGCTTCAAAAACATCCTCGAGACGTTGAGGATGGCAAGCCAACTCTTCTCCACTCGCTGACCTACAGACTCTTCTCCAAGAAGAAAGCTGTCCGTCAGCCAGTTGAAGACTTCTCCATCGCTGCTGTCGATTCTGTCCATGCCGTCGATCGTTACAAGCTCATCAAACGTCAAGGCAGCGGCATCATCACCAACTCAACTCCTACCACCACCGTGTCTGAATCCCCTACCAACACCGAATCGCTCCCCATCAGCACCCCCGGAGGAGACAGCTCAACGGACATCGGAACCTCTGGCACACCCCCCTCTTCAACCGATGTCTCGACTCCTCCCACAACAGACAGTGGTTCTGTCTCATCGCCCTCACCAACCCCCACCACTACCACCACCAGAAGCACCACTTCATCAATCGATGATGACGATGATACTACTACTACCTCCTCGACAAAGAGCTCGACGCGCGAGTCATCATCTGACGCTCCTTCTACCACCGAAGAGCCAACGCCAACAACCTCAACCAGCTCCACCATCACCGGAACTACCACAAACGATGATGGCTCGGTGAGCACTTACACCTCCGTCGTCGTGGTTTACCCAACGCCTTCAGGCTCACGCACAGACGGCGAGGAACCTTCCCGCTCCGGTACCGGACGGCCTGGCCTTCAATCAGACGCTGCATCTGCCACTATCGGCATCAAGAAGGAGATGTTGGCTATGCTTGGAGGAGCCGTGGCTCTAGCTATGGCCCTCTAAATGCATCCTCTCTTCCCTTCTATTCCTTTTCCCCTCCTTCCTCGATACCGAAATAGTGATTCCTGCGATAGACTCTTTTACCATCGTCTTTCTCCTCTTCTAATGAAAGAGACAGTACCCCGATTCCATTTTCTCTTTTTGTTTCTTTCCTTTTTTTTTCTCAGGGCCCATGATGACAGCATAATTGTTCTCTCCCCTAATCCAAAATTGTTTTTTGTTCCTGCATTGTTAACTACTTCGGTACTATCTAACTAATCCAGAATTACGCCAGGCATATTTGAAGCGAATTGTTTTCAAGGGAGCTTTTCTATCCCCTTTTCTCACTCTTTAAGTTGTTTACTTTCTTGAAATTGTTTATTTAATCTTATGGTTCCAGCCTTCCATGGTTGTTTGTTTGACAGGGAGAAAGTTTCCAAAGACCACTAAATATGTAACTTTACCTTGACTGCTGTACCTTTTCTAGCATTGAAAGCAACTCGTAAGGGGGGGGAACAATAGTAAAGTAATAGTAATAATCCCATTTGCTATCTACCAGTTTGATAAAACACCATGGCCTCCACGAGCTTATAACCCATGGAGGGGAAGGATCATGATGGTGGGGAAGCTGAATCAGAAGAAACATCCATGCAACTTGGCAGACTTAGTTGAACAACGCATGCATATTCGCTTGAAACGAATCAAAGAAACCAGATAAAAATAAACGCGACTCGGAATTATAAGATGTTGCAGTTAGATTTCAAAGAAGAATGGACGATAAGGAAAATTTCACAGCAAATGATTCTCAAGGAAATCAATTTTTGGGCTTTTGTCCAAACACGACGAATCTAACACCCAGGAACGAAGTCAGTCAACAGATAAGATATAACAAGCAACATAAGATTTTTCGGTAAAGGGAACCGGGACATACGCTGTAATATACGCATGGATGCTAGTATCTCGATACTCTGCCCGGAGACGTACGAGATGTTCCCGTACTTTCTCGGGAGTCCATCCCATCACACGAGTCAAAAGAGCCATTGACCAGCCCTCGTTACCTTCGAGGGACTGTATCTGGTTCCAAGCGCCGATTTCCTTCTATATTATAAGGATTGCGATTAGCTCTGCCCAGCGAGTGCAAATCGTTTGTAAGCAGAAAAAAAAAGCAGGAGTGCATAACGTTACCAGCTTAGGATCTTTTGCCCATGGCCCAATCGGAATCTTAAACACAAACTCCTCTACATTCGTAAAGCCAGCGTCTACAGCCCACCCCTTTAATTGCGGGCCAGGACACGACGGTTGGCCCAGTTTCTCGGCGGCGGCGCATGTCTGAGCACTGTTGATGTACAGTTCGTGATCCTTAGTGAGCGACCCGTCATCGGACTTGTAAATTAGATCGAAATCGTAGAATTCCGCCCAGCCTTCTGGTTTAAGATTTCTGGATGAATAATATTATTATTTAATATTAAATGCTGACTTCGGCCGTAATAGAACCATAAAGAATTGAGCTTACTTGAAAACCCGACTGAATAGCAGGGGCCAGTCGCGGATGGAAGTAGCCATATATCTGCAGTGGATAAAGTCGAAGGGCTGGCTATAAGTCCATTCATTCTCGGCATCGTCGACTTCAAATGATACGTTTGGAGGTACCCTAATACCGGCTTGTGTTAGCATGAGATATCTTTTGTTATTGTTTCTCCCCTGGGGATGACAATGGCAATGGCAAGGACATGGTTCATTACATTCGGGGTTGGATCGGGCTGAGATCATTTCCGATAAGCTATAGTAGAAATCAAATTAACGACGCGAACATTTTTCTGAGGGCGGAAAATATATTCCTCGGGGCATCTTACATGAGCGTCAGGAAATAGTTCGGCTATGAGATTCAATCAGCAAAAGCCAACAACATATGCAAAGGCAAATCGAATATCTCCTATTGGGAACCCGTAGGAACTAACCCATATCGATGACCCATCCTCCAGTGCCGGTTCCAATATCCAATATTCGTTCTATTTCGGATGAAATTGGGGCAAGATATAGCTTGCCACTCAAGATAAGTTTGAACATATGTTCAAGGATATCCATGTGATGCTGTTCCTTTTCGTCATTAGGAAGTAGGTATCCTTCGAGGCTGGGTTAGCGAGGCGCAAAAAACTCAATCAACGAGTATGACTGCTGATCGGGGTCTAGCGACGAACTCACGTCCTTCTTGGTATCTATGATATCGACGGCCATTCTCGTACTGATATTTCATGACACTCGAAGTGAGCGAAGCAGTGGTGCTGGATCTAAATCGAACGCATATGTTAAGAGTCGGATCAATACGATCTAGGAGACGGCGAGATTTACGTGTCCGAAAAGGCACTATCCAAATCGGTTTCAAGCTGCGACAGGCACCAGTAAGTATGGCGAGGACAAGATATATAATATCAATACTGGGTTCGCCTACATCATCATCAACCACAATTATGTCCCCCCCTTAATAAAAAAAAGTGTTAGCCAGGTTTATCCTCAGTCGATCAAAGAATAGTAGGCTTACTCTGTTCAGTCGCCATGATAAACCGCAAATAGCTTAATTCTCCAGTGCAATAATGGTATATTGAATCGCTCAAAACCTGGGGAATCCAAAACGAAAACAACGCGGGGAGAATATAATATGGACAGAAAGGATTTAAATTCAAAATCTAATTGATGAGCTAGTTAAGGGTCGAGGGGTGTCCGCGGGGGGTATGATATAAAATAAGTATTTGAGAGAAAAAGGAAAGAAAAAACGCTCAAGATCGAAGAATCCTTGTCATGCAGTCACTCATGCAGATGCAGTGCAGATATAAGTTAAATCTGTTTGATACTCTCGCGTAGTAGAATGTAAACTCCGAAAGTTTGTGGGCAAGGCCATTCACCTGTTCTGTTCAAGCCCGCAGCTAGGGAAGAATATCCCTGCCGTGTCTCCACGAGTGCATGGGGGGATTCCGGCGACCAAAGAGTAAATCACCCCAGCAGGAATCAATCGATTCATCCACAATGCCACGAATTCTCTAAGAAGTCGGCCAATAGAGGGACGATCTCGCAACGGGTAGATGGCTCCGCTGTGTGCTTAGGGCGGATTGAGGATAGCCTCGACCGGGGTAGAATGCATGGGGGAGAACAAAAGTGGCGGTCGGACGAGCTTCCACCCGGTCTTCCAACTTTCTTTCGATAAGATGGCTTCTTCCAGTTATCGACAGATTAGTTCCCTAGTTATAGTTACATATATCTATTTGCAGACTCTCTCTCTCTCTCTCTCTCTTCCTCTCTCTTCATCGACATGAAGAAGCGATGTCAGTTCGGACCGGGGACCCGGACGAGCCAACCGCTAAACCCGTGATGCGTCCTCCAAGCAGAGGAACAAACAATACCAGTCTTCCCATTCGCAAGTCTGTTGTTAATAACTTATTAATTAGCGTGCATTTTTAGCAGCGATTTCCTGCTTCTAGCCAGTGCTCAGCGCCCTTATTGTTGGTCACCTTGGAAAAAAGTCATGGCACATGAGGAGTCGCTTGGTCGGCTTCGTATTCTAGGCTTCCTTTGTCTGGACTGATTTGAAAAACAAAGGACGTGCAAAAGAATCCCGCTTTCTGGGGCTTGGGTAGGCTAAGACTTTGGGACTTGGGATTTTAGTGACCAGACCACTATCCATCTGATGATGTTTGTTACGATTCCAATTCGCTGGATGGTTGTTGTTATCACAAACCAACAACTAGTTAACGAAGCAGACTTTAAGAACATTTTTTAAGTTTACGGGGGGAAAGGAGAAGAAAGAAGTTCAATTCAATTTCTGATCTTCCTTCTGGGTTGATTTGAATAGGCTCTCAGCCCGAGGCGTGTGCTCCGCAGTGGATTATGCACCGAGTACTCCATACTCTGCTGGATACGCAGTATCTTAGTGTCCATAACTATTCTCGTTCCATAACTAATCATAATAGGCCCAATCACTATCACCAACTATCACTACTTAACCAATCGGTAGTCACTTGTACTCCGTACAAGAATTGCTTTACTATCTGATATTCAGCAGAACCACTTTCCACTATAAGTGCAGTGCATGCATAAACACCCAGGTGTTCTCCCTAGTTTGAATTAACTAAGGTTCTTGGTGAAGAGGTAATAGAGATGACATACCTCCACAACAGTTCATTGTTCTACATCTACCATGATGTTCGGCAATGAGCTCCCAGCTGCCATGGCCATTTGTATATCGAAACACTAAGGGTTTCCCTGCCTCTCCCCGAAAATAGCGAAGGGAGTATCCCTTTACACATGAAATGGCTGCTGAATGGCCCCTGCCAAATCCATCACAATATTTTTTTCCATTATCATAAAGTTCAGCGTTGACGTTGACTGTATAGCCAGTAAGCCGGGAGGCTTTAAGCTCGACGCATCCTTGGGAAATAGTGGCAAAGATTAAAAAGAAAAGAAAGATTTGAAGAAGAGCTTGCTTTGCTTTCCAAAACATGATGATATCCAGAGCCTGAATCCTTGTTTAAAATTTTATGTTATTTTAAAAATAGTAGAGATTCTGAGGGAAAAAAAGAATTGAACTTACAGCGGGAATAATCATAGAATCAATGTATAGCCAAAGATTGTTGTTAATTTCCCAAAGGATTGGGAAACATACTTCTCTTTAAACGCCGAAACTCCTGGCAGACCGATTGTTGAGGCCCTGAGTATTAATTATTCCATCCGTTTAGAAAATCCATGGGGTCTCTATCAGTGGTACAAAGTAATACAACAACAGGGCCATCTCCTGCCCTCTATTCGTATAGAATAGTAGCAAATAGTGATCATAGCTCACTTGGGTAGTATTTGCAACACCACAACTAAAGTAGGCGAAAGGCCGTATGTCACGTATACCCTAATGTTAAGCGTATAGCACAGGTAGTAGTATCACAGTAACATACAGCAAAAATAGGCCAGGAGCCTGATGGAAACCAAAAACTATTTTCAGGCCTGCAGCACGAAGGGAATGCTGAAATTTTTGAGGGAAGCAACATTTCATCCATGGAGGCTAGTTTCTGGTAAACTCCAATATTCCCGAGACAAACACCTTCGGAATGAGATGAGTCTCTTTCATGGTAAGTAATGTGTCATCTAGAGCGTATATCAGAGGCCTCATGTAATGATATGAAGACAGTGTGATAGTTTGGGTATATTAGAGTTGCTTGTACTCCGTTATACATAAAGAACCGCATAATGAGGCGCCAAACATATCAATCAGCAAACAAGTGGTTGATTGCATTCCCCGAAGGATATTATGAGGCAAGCTTTAAGCACCAGAGGGTTGGTAGACCTCCAACCACCAAAACCAAAGGATAGCATAGATACCGTTGAACAAATCTGGTGATATACGTATCTTCCAAATAGAGGAATCTTGCACTTATGTAGAAATATCGCGACAAAGCTGAGTGATAAAGAGGAGGGAAAAAATTATAAAATTGAAATGACATGGGTATCATGCACAGGCTCATGCGTTAATGTGACATTGAATAGTAATCTGGGGCATCAGCCTGTTCCTCCTTCCCACCTCTCATGTTTTGTGAAATATGTCACCAGACTCTGCCATCCAAGCGTATCCCCCATCCTAAGAAGGGCTGCAACATCCACATTTAATGGGGAATCTGGAGATGGGTCTGTAAGCAGCTGGTGTATCGCTGTTAGAGTGCTAGATATCGTATAGGCTGGGGTCCAATGTTCGGAGGTCAAGAGTGTGAGACATATCTCTCCAGTAGTAAAGGAAATATTTGGATGGCATATACGTGTGGAGAAGGTAATTTTCGGCGGATGGATAGGATAAGTCGGCGGTAATACTATTTTGAGAAGCCAGAGGCCACCTACAGAGGGAGGAATGATAATCAGCTCGGCTGGTGGGTAGGACTTGAATAGAGGCTAGGTGGGAGGTATTATCACCTTGATAAGGGGTCCCGGGCACACCCTTCATTACTGCTTCCCAGTGTAGTATATCATCGTCATTTACTGGCCCAAGGTGAAGAAGACACTCATTTGGAGAAGTAGAATATTGTTTCAGCTCCTGGAGAAGGCGTTTTGTGGTAGATGCTGGCGCAGGTTGTGAAGTTGTTGTGTCCGCCATAGCTATATTCTCGCAATACTTAAAAATATAATCAAATGCTTCAGAATTGCGCCGGCGTAATGGTAGGTCCAGCTTGAGTTGCAAGATGTAAGAGGCAAGCAAGCAGGTAGTTAACTCAACCCAGTATTTAAGTAACTCGTTCGTTAGTTTAGTTAGTGGAATGGGCCTTCAGCCGAGGCTGCTTCAACCCCCATGAATTCCCCTTTTGGCTTAGGAAACTTAAGACGAACTTGCAACGGAAGCTCCATCTCAATCTCACATTCCCAAGACTTACGTGGGAAGAGAGCTCCTCTTATTTACGTCTCTATTTAAACATGTCCTCCCACAGTCTCTCCCGCAAAACTGCCAGGCTAACAGATAATATATCTATCTCCGCTCGTCAAACCCGCAGCAGCTCCAGAACGTCAAGGTTTTTTCAACAGACTCCTAGTTCTCTCTCCTCAACGCGCTTGAACAACGACATCGAGGCTTTCAGCGATATCTCGAGCCTGTCATCTGCTAACACCACGGATATTGAAGACCTTTTACCTAAGAACCCCTCAAAAAGACGAAAAATATTCTCCGAACCCCCTTTGAAACAGTCCAAAAGTCCACAAACCCGCACAAAGCTCATAGAATCCCATCACGATGCGACTGTTAAGGATGAACCCAATACGTCTCCTCGTAAAAAACCCGGCAAGAGAATCGTTGCCTCTAGCAAACCCGTCACTGCTGTTCCCCCACCAAACTGGGAAATAGTATATACAACGGTGAAAGCTATGCGACTCAGGAACCCCACTGCTCCCGTGGATACCATGGGATGTTCAGAGCTATACTGGCGACTTTCATCTCCACGTGAACAGAGATTTCACACATTAATCGCGCTGATGCTATCTTCACAGACCAAGGATACCGTCACTGCCGTAGCCATGCAACGCTTACATTCAGAACTATTGGATCATCATAACCCTGACCATTCGTCGGGTCCTATTCATGCAGCGAAGCCAGTTTGGGACCATGCAAACCAAACTACACCAAGCACATTGACCATCGAGAACATACTAGCTGTCCCTTCAGCACGTCTCAATGAACTCATCGGATCAGTTGGCTTTCACAACAACAAAACAAAATATATCAAGGCTACTGCGGCACTTCTTCGCGACAACTACGGTTCCGATATACCTTCCACCATCAATGGATTGATCGGATTACCGGGGGTTGGTCCGAAAATGGCCTATCTCTGTATGAGTGCCGCATGGGGTCGGGATGAAGGAATCGGCGTCGACGTGCATGTCCATCGAATCACGAACCTCTGGGGATGGAATAAGACCAAGACCCCAGAGGCAACACGGGCATCTCTGGAAGGATGGTTGCCCAAGGATAAGTGGCACGAGATCAACAAACTGCTTGTTGGATTGGGCCAGACCGTTTGCCTACCTGTAGGCAGGAAATGCGGTGAGTGTGACCTTGCTGGAACCGGGCTATGTAAGAGTGAAATAAAGGGGTCTGGGATCTCAAGGAAGAAGAACAAGAATCGTGTCGAAGTCAAACGTTCACCGAGTCTGGAACCAATGCCGGTCATTAAGGTCGAAGCTGAAGAATAGAAGTGTTATTATATTATATCTAGATTTTTTTACCCGTACTATACCCTCCTATTTGCTCGAAAGTCTTACTACAAAGTATTTAAATACTTGGATTTAAATTAATAGCAAGCTCAAAGTGATCAGTTAAAGATTCGAATAATAATTTTGTGACATCATATTTTAGTAGTTAGGTAGTTTCTTTTATTTATTTTGTTATTTGTTCCTTAATAATATTGACTATTATTATCCAGAAGAAAATAATCGCGTTCTTATTTCAACCATATAAACTAAGCTTTGAAACTCTTCTGGGACGGACAAAATTCAATATATGCAACTTCTGTCAATAATATTTCTGATTGTGAAGACTCAACGTCATCATATGTACCCCGCGTCAGAAATAGAGAATGCCCCCAATCTCGATCGCTACCTTTGCGCGAATCCAAAAGCACCTTCTACTCGCCGAGCATCAAGATGAAATTGCCTCCTCCCCACTCTCTGCCTCCGATTCTAGGACTTCGGTTTCCGCTGCAACGCGTCGCGCGCTACAGATAGCTGGATATGCTCTCAATGGGCTGGTGTTAACGAACTGCCGTACTGGAATGGGTGGGAGACAAGTCGGAGAGTTTGGTATTGATGCTGCGTTTTCTGGGTCTGGTGGACGAAACAAAGGGACCGCCAGTAAGAAGACTGAATCCAACCAAGACAACGAAAGGATCAAACTAGGCGCACATGGCATCAGAGTCGGAGATATTGTGCGTATAGAGGAGATAATTTCTGGCCTTCGAAGCGAGTCTGGCAAAGCATCCCGGGCAAAAGGTAAAGATGACGAAAAACAATACAAAAGCCTAGAAGGAGTGGTCACCCGGGTTGGAGAGAGGGCTATCTGGGCTGCCTTTGAGGATAAAGGGAGACCAGGGAAGCAAGATGAAGACGAAGTAGATGAGCTATGGGGTCGAAAATTATGGCTGTGAGGTTGTTCTTTTTTATATTGTCCACCAAACGGGACTGTTTAAACAGCATATCATACTAACTAACATCAAACCACTCTGCCAGAGTGAAATTGGCGAATGACGTTACCTTTCGACGGTGAGCATATCTTCCTACAGGGCTCTCGAACTAATGCCCAGCTAACATTTCTTGACATCTTAAGGATGAATCAAATTATGACAAAGATGGAGAACATGGAAGAACCCGAGCATTCCAGATTAATGCGGGTCCTTTTCGGTCATGTTTCTCCCTCGCCTCCAGATTGGCAATCTGTTGAGTCAATTGAGTTCATTGATCCGTCCTTGAACGATTCTCAAAAGGAAGCTATCCGGTTCGCTCTTGCATGTGACGAGATAGCTTTAATACATGGGCCACCTGGAACGGGCAAGACACACACCCTGATAGAACTGATTCTACAGCTTGTCCGGCGGCAAAATAGAATACTCGTTTGTGGCCCGTCCAATATATCTGTTGATAACATCGTTGAGCGTCTTGCTCCGCACAAAATTCCTTTGGTGAGAATTGGACACCCTGCTCGCCTGTTATCGTCTGTATTAGATCATTCCTTGGAAGTATTATCTCAGAATTCCGAAGCCGCGGGAATCGTCAAAGACGTCCGAAAGGAGATAGAGGAAAAACAGTATAGTATCCGCAAAACACGGAATGGAAGAGAGCGCCGTGAGATCTATAAGGACTTGAAGGAACTTCGAAAGGAGTTCCGGCAGCGCGAGGCAAAGTGCATCGATGATATCGTGAGCGAGAGTAAAGTCGTTCTCGGTACTCTTCATGGAGCTGGCGGTCATCAGCTCAAAAACCAAAAGTTTGATGTTATCCTGATTGACGAAGCCAGCCAGGCCAGAGAAGCACAATGTTGGATACCGTTGCTCTCTGCAAATAAAGCGATTCTTGCTGGTGACCATTTACAGCTCCCACCAACAATAAAACTGTCGAATTCCAAAACCATGAATATTGCTGACACGACCAGCGATTTATTATGGGATGACTCCAAAATCAGCTCAGACCGAGACTATGATTTTACCAAAATATCTACTTCAACAATGTCGCACGCTCTTGAAACCACATTATTCGATCGATTACTTTCTCTACATGGGAACAGTATTAAACGAATGCTTACCACCCAGTATCGCATGCACCAAAAGATCATGGATTTTCCATCAGGGGAACTATATGAATCCAAATTGACCGCAGCAGAGACCGTGAAATCAAGACTCCTAAAAGATCTCCCATACGAGGTAGAAGATACCGAAGAGACTAGTGAACCCCTGATATTTTATGACACCCAAGGTGGAAATTTCCCTGAGAAGGCCGAAGACACCGCAGATAACCCTCACATATCACTTCTCGCAGAAAGTAAGTGCAATGATATGGAAGCTGCAGTTGTTGCCAAGCATGTGGAATGTCTCGTGGCAGCAGGGGTAAAACCAGATGATATTGCTGTTATCACACCATATAATGCACAAGTGGTACTGTTGTCCCAGCTCCTGAAAGAGAAGTTTCCAGGTATTGAACTGGGAAGTGTCGATGGCTTTCAAGGGCGTGAGAAGGAAGCTGTGATAGTAAGTCTGGTGAGAAGCAATCCGGAGCACGAAGTTGGCTTTCTCGGCGAAAAGAGACGTCTCAATGGTATGATGAGTAGTTTATCGTTCTTCGATTTCTAGTCATTCAATCTTTACTAATCATCTCTAATAGTTGCCATGACTCGTCCAAAACGGCATCTCTGTGTATGCGGGGACTCTGAAACAATCAGCCAGTATGTTTTTTTACTCATTCTCCGACTCTGTTGCTGTTTTCGTGTCAAGAGTACTAATATCTCAAAAGGGGCTCCGGTTATCTTAAAAGGTGGATGACATTTTTAGAGAATAACGCAGATTTGCGGTACCCTGATATGGGCGAATTCGCGAATACATGATCAAAGTTATTGCCGATACATCTGCCTATTTCAACCATACATGTACTTTCCAAACTATACTAACACAGTGGCAGTCTAGACGTAGGTAGAACGTTTTGACTTAATAAAAACAATGTCAGCTGAAACCCACCCCTTCCAATGGACGATCTGCGGGTTCTTCTGTTGCGGAGTTCCCTCCCCCCCGGCCCCGAAACTTATAAAGTTCCGAAGCCATAAAAAGCGTAAATGGCTATCAAACCGAGTCCAGCCAACCCAACAACTGCGGATATATGCCCACCTGTGCGGAGAGAGAGTCCATCTATATATTTTGATAAGAATGTGCCAATTTTAACCGGCCACTGCACATCAACGGGCAAGACGGCTCACCTTGAAACGGCCTGGAGGCCTGAGAAGCTTGAGGAGGGGTTGACTGTTCAGCTTGTTCTTCTTGAACTGGGTTGGGTTGCAGGCTTTCCACGACATTAAGCAGGAGCGTCATTAGTTGTGGGTCGAGGCTTAGCTGGACGGCAAGAGGGGAAGTTTCGGCTACCTCCTCTATATGTTGTGGTGACAATGACGAAAATGAAGATGAAGACAAAGTGGCGTCTATGTTGTCTTCATTGGGAGCATAAGGATTTGAGACCAAAAAATTGTCACGCCTCCAATCGGTCATTGGGCCACTGATATTGCGATCAAGGTAAGTGTTAGTAACCACACCAGCCCTGGGGAATTTGGAAAGAGCCCATACATACAGTTGGGGAGGACGCGCAAGAGAAATTGTATCTGGCCGAGCTCTCCCGATCGGTGGCCGGCTGGGTCGCGGGGGTATTCCTCTGGTATTGGTATTGCTTTCCATATCTTCTAGGATCTCTGTGAAGACCTGAAGGCTGGTTGTACTGAGGATATACCGAATGGAAAAAAACCCTTGGGAAAATCTCCGTTCAAGAATATGACTCTTCCGTGTTTCTAGAGAAATGGGTATAAATGAATGAGGGCGGATTCTCTGGTTTATACAAAGATTTTGGGGTTTGCTCGTCAGGAGAATTTTGGAGTACGGGGTAGCGGAAAGACATTGTCAATATTGAACCTAGGGGCAAATATGAATAGGCAAATCTTCGTCTACATGATTGCTCGAATGAGTCAAATTCTGGTAACGATAGATTTTCTAGTTATACAAACTATCAAGAAGTTTGATAATTTACCTTCCTCCACGGGAGAGCTTTGCTCTTATTGAAGGGCTTTCGGGCTTTCCACATTGTGCTGGAGTCCCCTCCAGCGCTTGAAGGTCTTGAATCGACATTGTTCAGCTTGAGAGCTCAATGGGCAGCCGGAAACCCCCAGTCCAGTGAGCCTTCAAGACCCAGGTAGGGTGAACAATCATTCCTCCCCCCCCTATTGTAGCTTCGGTACGGCTTTGATAGACAGGAGGAGATCTTTGATCAATGAGCCCTTATCGACGATCCTTGTCAACACGTAACCCCCATCTCAGTATCAACTGAGAAGATAGTTAGAGCCTGAGATAGTATGTGATAAGTCGTCCACTCAATGCAGCTTTTATATATATCTAACGGCTCTTCATTTCAATTCTCTCCCTTTGAATATACAACTTCCTATGCAACTGAATTAAAAACAGAGACCTCTTCTTTCTTCAGGGTGCAGCAGCCTTGATATTAAACATATCCCTATTATCTTTAACCTTTCCCACTGACCCTTCACAGCCAACACGTCACCTCAGGCGCGGGTTTTTGGCCACCTGGATGGTATCACTCAACAGGCCTGATAAGAACCCATTCGCTATTAGGAAGGGCGAAAATTTTGATCTACAAAAATTAATTGAACACCCTAGAGAATTCTCAATCTACTGGGCAAGGAGTAGGAAAATAACATTCATAAGTCACTAATTGATGGACTAGAGAAATTGGGCCAGCTATGTCGGTGCATCAGAGGAGTGGCTCAGTAACGAGATATTGTCTCTCTGGGAAGATGGAAGTTTGGTTCGTAAATCTTTCACCCACTTCAACCGCTATGTCTGATGCAGATATGGTTGCAGAAATTGTCTCTCAAAGGAGGAGTTGCACAGTGTTTCAAACTATTTGCCTCAGCCATCTTATCATGTTGTGGAACAAATAAAGCGGAAGCTCGCAAGGATGAATACATGATGAGATCTAGCTTGTGCAATACATTAAACAAACAGTGTGGGACTGTGTAATTTGCACAAGTAGATGGTACCCAGTAGCTATGCAAACTTGTATCTATGATTCATGATTCAGGGGGGATGATTCACTCTCAAACACACATGGCAAACTCTAGACAGCCTAGAAGCGAATAGGGAGCTGCAGGATCTCTAAACTACTGCTAGTTTGTTATATCCATTCCATTAGCAATCAATTTTCTAAGATTTGGACTAGGAAAGCATTTATGCGTACTGAGAGCCTACAGCTAGCCATTATTCCCTCGGAGTTGTGCATGATCACTAATCTGCCAATAAATAAATAGATAACCGTTGGTTGTGGGATATGTGAGAGGTTCATCAATGCCCTCTATTCACGGTGCACAGTCAAGCAGCTTTCCTGAAAACTATGTCATTGGTGACATGCACTTCTTGGCCCGGAGAAACCAGCGGCCAAATTATCGGTTACATAGTCAGCCTTGAACTCCATGTTCAATTTCCTCCGAAATTGTGTTTGCGCCTGGAATTCAGAATGCCAACCTTGAAGGGGATTCAATCAAGGGCTTCCGGGTGGAAAGGCTGCAGCTTGACGAGCATCTCAAGTTTGCAGGGGCGCTTGACCTCATGAGAGATCCAGAGAATGGGGTTCTTTTGACTCAAATGGGTTGTTGGAATACCATTATGGAATTGTGTGGATGCTCTTCGTTGCGAGGAATTGGTAGCAAACGGGTCCAGCCTGATGTGATTTTGTCTTGCAATCTCAGGTTTCAAGTTTGATCTGCTCAATTTTCTTTCTTTCCTTTTTTTTCGAATTCTTCAGCTGTGCAGGTTTGTTGATATTCATGGTGTCGTAATTCTAGTCAGACGAATATTGCTTTATTGTACCACTTGATCTAGTCAAAAATAATACCGAAAGATCTCTTTTTCTTTTTTCTTGATGGAGGACCCATGGATCTGGTGAACAAAGATTGAATGACGAACTGGCTGCATAATTATAACTAGTTACTGGATGGCATCCATGCCTGCAGGGCGGTCATCCAGTTGTTTGCAGTAGAGAGAAGCGGCGCGGATCTGTTGCCTGCAGGCGGCAAGATATGCAATGCAGTATGACCACGTAACTACTCCATACTCCGTCCCGTGTATATCCCGCCCGCATGCCGCAGAAGGACAAGACGAGACAAAAACGAGGTGGATAAGAATAAAATATCGACCGACACACCAGGAGCAACGCCATGAGCCACACGAAACAACCTAATCCGGACCGTCCTTGGCGACCGCTCGTGTGATCCTGCGGTCCATCCAACAAGCATCAACGAACGCTTATCATTTCAGTTCAACGCCAATCTACGGAGTAGTTACCAACAATGCCAGTGCGTTGGAATCTGAACCGCCCGGCCAGATCAAAATGTGAGCTGCTTCAAACGGCGACGGACATTATCTCCGGAATTTCCCCTATCAACGAGGGACAAACCGAATGAACGAACTCAGTTGAGACCCGTGAGCATCAGTTCGGTTACTCCTGAGAATGGAGTACGAAGTACGGATTATTACAGCTATTACTCACCGCTCCTTGAGGCGTTCAGGGTGCTCTTCATCCTCACAAGACTTTGGTACGAAAAGATCAACAAGAACTCTCTTTGCGGCGACAGCAATTATTAATTTAGAAACGCCGACCGCACTAAGAAAGGCTACGGCTCCATGGCCCACTCCGACGGGCCCTGAAACTCAACCCTGGGGCGACCAGTTGGCACAGACTCCCTCTTTTGATGAGTTGTTGGGAAGCTTCTCTTGTCCAGCCTGTTTGTCTGGACTGCATTCTGGGACGAACCTAGCAAACTAGCTTGTATGTCTGGCGACCAAACGGCCCCAGGCCCACGATAATGGGAAACGTGGACGAATGACGGACAAGCTTATCATCACAGGACAAACGGGGGGGAGCCTTTCAAAGGCCCGCACGCTTGCCCAGCCGTCCTCGTACATACCATACTCCATACATAGTTACGGCGTGCATACAGAGTGCTTAAGAAGAATTTTGACAAGAGAAAGGATCGTCGTCAAAGCCCTCCGTTCATTGCGCTGGATCTCGTCCTCTTTTCTTCTTGCGTAACTTGAGGAAACTCTCTTCCCCCTTGCATAACTACTTACTAACTAGTGGATGGCCATGGTATCACAGATTCTAGCTAAACTGGAATTAACGCCTCCCATGCAAACTGTACCCCGCTTCTTCTGGAAGCGAGACGTCCAATAGTGCGACAGGGGGCCTTGCTCGGCCAGCAGACAATTACTCTCCAGGAGAGCTTTTTCCCCTTCAATCCGCTGGCTCCCGCAATGCTACCCTGTCGCCGATGCTGACCCCAGGTGGCTTGATGTGCAAGGTCCCACGGTCTGGTTTTCCACGACTAGATTTCTACTTTCCTTTCTCCCCTCATCACTCCCTTCTATTATATTTTTATTTTTTTTATTCTTATTATTCATTTCTGATAGCTCTTCCTCATTTTAAATTACCTTCTTTCTTTTCTTCTTTCTTTCGCCCTTATTGGGTTCGTTTCTTTTCACTTCTTTCCTTTTTCTTGGTGGAGGTTTCTGGTGGTTAGGTTTCTTTTTTCGGCATCCCTCGCTGCTGATACTTACTCCCTTGGGGCACCCAGAATGAACTTGGAGGCTTAACCCCTCGATTATCCTTGGGAATCCATTCATTTCATCTAACTACGGAGTATTTCGCCGGATATGAAGCAAGTGCGCTGACGACTCCACTATTCTCTTCAATTTATGCGCTGGCTCCAGGATCTGCTTGAACTGTAGTATTCCTCTCATGACTTTTACTTCCGACTAGCAGAAAGACCGTCGTGGTTGCGCTTTTTCGTCGCCTCAGCTGCTTCAGCCTCGTCCTTGAAACACATCAACTCGTGTTTAATTGGCTGATTTGATTGGTTTGCTGGAGTGTTTTGCTCCTCCTCCGCTCGTTTCTTTTGCTCTCGTCATTCGTTCTCCAATCAGCTGTTACTGTTGGTGGTCGATCAGAGCGCCCCCGAACTTTGCCCACCAATTTACCCCTGTTCATCAATCTCGATAATGATATAAGTCTTCCATGCTTGCAAACAGCCCACTACCGCTTTGACCAGCTTTTATTATATCTCTTGATCTTTCTCGCATAATACGGAAGATCGATTAATGAGGCCTCGCAGCTTTGAGTTTCATCTGAGCGGGCGCGGGGGAACTTCCTGAAGTCTGAACTGTTTCCCCCCTCCTTAGCCTTAATTTGACAGCCAAGGGGGGAAAATGTCTACACGAAACCATTTAACACGCAGAGAAGGACTGAGGTCTCCCGCGTCGTCTTCCCTGCGTCATGACTTGACCATATCTCGACCGCTACCTCACCCACTTCCGTCTCAGGATTCCGATAATCGAATGAGCACACAGATACATTCTCCTGACCACCCAACCTTCGACTCTGTTCGCCAGTCTTCCCAAGCCCAATCTCCTATTCGCCAGTCTTCCCAGGTTCAATCTCCAATTCGCATCTCTGAACCCCCAACAAGGCCCACATACCACCATGACCCTTTGGAGAAGGGTTCTCCCATTCACCAAGATTCTGCTTCGGGCAATATCTCTCGAAATTCTGCTCTTCATCGCCGTCGAGGGAGCACCCTAAAAACTGTCATGCGAAGAATCTTTGGTCGCAAGCCTCTGCGCGATGGGCAAGATGGCAACGACTATTTGCCAGATATACGGCGGAGCACGCCCAGCCAGCCACGATGGTCGCCTGAATCACCCAAGAGCGAAGAGTTTGTACCAATATCAGGCAACGGTCGTGCACGTTCCCATAGAACCTCGTCGTTGCCGACCCAAGAGGTATCCCCTAAGCATAGTATGCATGGATCGATCGCACCGAAAGCCAACTCAGACGTGACTACACAACCCGTTGGTGACTTATCAGTTCCTAATTCCCCAGGCCGTCGGCGTCGTGCCACCCTGCCTAGCATCGTTCTAGCCACAAATGATGCTAATGAGATATCCGCCAAACTTGGCCAGCCCATCCCTGCTAGAAGTATCCGATCAGTAGGTAGTAATAAATCCAGTGTCGAGATTGAGGAGAAAACAATAGCCGCCAAAAGATATAAACGGCGATCGAGAAGCGCTATCGCACTACGAGAAACCGCCAAGGCACACCGCATGTCACCTATCCAATGGCGCAGGCGAAGCGATGAGATTAGGATGTGGAGAGCTAGTCTACTCAAAAATGAGAGCAACCCTTCTCTTGTCGCAAGACCTGAGACGCGAGGAACCCTCCAGGAAACCGCTGAAGAGCAAAATCTGCCCGAGGCCGATATTGACGTGGGGCAAGAGATACTTATTCCACATGAGCCAGGGTTTGACTTTGAAACATTAATGGGGATTCAAGCCGGGAAAGACGACTACTTAGCACAGAGAGTCGGCACTCTAGAGGTGAAATTAATGGATTTGGAATTTGCAATATCAAAATTGCAGGGTAACCGGACATCGCTGATACGATCCACCCCTTCAGCACAGCAACACGCAAGAAGGCCCTCAACATCGCCAGCCGCAGACCACAAAGTAGAAGTGTCCCCTGTGGATGATGATGACGGGCCGTTTTTAAGCTCATTTACATCTACACCTAGCATAACACCGCCGCGCAGCTCGCCTGTTCCAATGGAAGAAACCAGACCAATAAGCACAGTTACTCTTCGCCCACATACCGCCGCCCAACACATCCCTACCGCTCAGCCGCCATTTCCATCATCTATGTATTCATACGCATCCGGTTCCGAATTTCGTGGAATATCCGTCGAACAGTACAGTGCTTTAACGACCTTGATGCGCAGGGAGCAGTCTGCTCGCAAAGTGCTCGAGGGCCAGCTTCTGCAATTACAGCAGGAATTGCAACGGCTCAGGGGAGAAGAGCATCGAAATTCGTATCAAGGGAGCACGTTCCTCCGTGCATCTAGCCCAGAGACCCCTGACTTTACTTCCTCGTTCCGCAGTGAGCCGTGGAAGGGACGGAAATACCATTCAAATGCCGACCCATTCGGCGGTGATGGGTATGTTCCAGAAAATTATCATTTGGACTCTGACATGAGTAGTTTCCAAAGGTTTCGTCGAACCAGCAGTGCACAAACACAGCCAGGGATGATATAACGGATAATTCTCTCTTTCTCTCTCCCCCTCTCTTCTTTTGTCACCAGGTTGGAGGTTTTTATTATTTTGCTTTTAATTTGATTCTAACTTGTTTTTCCTCCCGTCTTTGATACTGATTTTGGTAATTTATACTTCTTGCCCGTCTCCGTTCTCCCAACCATTTGGTAGGGTCGTCCTTATGCATTGCATTCGTCGCTCAATTTACTTCTTTATTTTCTGTTTTTTCAAAGCACTGTTTCCCTTACCAGCATACCCAAGGTAGCCAGCCCCATGGGATTTCACATCTTTCATGGTTGATGGAGGTTTATTTTTGATTATTTTTTTTGGTTGGATATCTTCTTAAATTTCCCCTTTTCTGACTGCTCTCCTGACGGCCATAATTTATTCCATTCTTGAAAATGTGGCGATGAACTACAGCCCATTTCTAATATTGCCTGCGATTGGGTCCATTTCTTGTCCTGTCTTGTCCTTTACTCAATCTCCCTGAGAATTCTTTGGTTTTGACGTCAGTAGCTCCTGAACAACATAAACATGTATTTGTATGGATCTATATGAATTGATACGGCTGTCCCTACTTGCTATTCTCGCATATCAAACGTCCACAATAAGGATAAACATTCGGCGTACTATTAGAATACAGGACAATCAACAGGAGAGCTCAGGGTGTTTGTTATTCATATACATCGAGGCTGTTGTAGTTATTAGGGGGTGATTCTCTGCAAACTATGCAAACAGTAATCAAACAACAAGCTCTCACCCAGTTAACTAAACTGTAAACTGCCTTCAATCATGATAATGAAATGAATCAAGAGCTCCCAATGCCCAAACCACGAGTAATATGAGTTCCCAAGCTCCGACCTCCGCTGTCGCGGCCAGCGCGACCTCAAAATCTAATCTCTCTCCCTCACCCCGTCTGCCACCAATCCAGGTCCTCTCGTCCACACCCGCAAAGACATACGCCCACCTCCACCCGTTGATTGTCTTATCCACATATGCACTGCGTTTCCGTGCTCTTGTATCCGACCCCGTGACAGGGCTAATTACGACATTACCTGTGCTTGTCGTGCTGCAGATCTTGTATGTGATCGTATGTTTGCCTACAGCTGGCACATCTCCAGGCGGCGGAAGCGGAGGCGCATCAGCGAAATCGCGGGTTGGGGGGAAACATAAGCGGAAAGATATGAGACCGTCAATTGGGTCGAAGCTCTTTGTATGTATATTGTTGAATTCCGATTGATGATCTGACTTATTTTTGTTTGGTAAATGTTTGGTAGCAATATGATGTTTACTGACCCTCTATCTATCAGCCTGCGATCCTCTCCGTAACGCTCCCATTACTACTAGGAACACCTTTTCTATCGATTCTCCTAGTCTTATTTGGTGCACCGTGCACGACACATATTCCTCATACCATCCTATGTGCTGCCCATATGGCTGTGCTGGCTGGAACCGCTCTAGTTTACGTTCATGGAACAGACGGCGATGTGTGGCGGGAAATATGGGGGTTTGCACGACCACTGGATAGCGTATGGGGTGCTACAGTTGGTATGGTGCTGGGCGCTTGGTTTGGTGCCGTCCCAATCCCGTTAGATTGGTATGCTTGCTCTATTTCATTTCAATTTCTCTCTACTACATTAATATCTAACGACAGCTAAATTCTTCTAGGGATCGTCCATGGCAAGCGTATCCAATCACAATTATCACAGGGGCATATGTGGGATATGTAGTTGGAAGTTGGCTGGCAAGGACGCCTTTACTATATGGGAAGAGGATCCAGTTTGCAGCTGCTGACAATGTTCGAGAGGACGATGTATAGAATGCTAGTTCTATACGTAATTCATTGTAGTATAGTTTCATTGGGAAGTATGGGAAGACTTTAACTTCATAATTCATCTATTCAATACCCATCTGTTTCTCTACGTTACGATTTCGACTGCCTTTAAAAAAAACAGCTGTTTATGTACTCTTTAAAATACTGTCGACTATCTTTGTGATAGCCCAAACCTTCTCCTCCTCGTGCTTTCGACCAACGAGCTGTACGCCAACAGGCGCGTTGTGGAATAATTCGGCGTCATCTTAAGTCAAAATCGTCAGCAACCGGATACAGATACAGAAATATGAGAACATCATTTTGAAAACACAAAGGAAATAGGGTTCAGCCATACAATCGTCCCAAATCTTTTGATCGACATCACTTAAAGCCTTAAAAGAGGCATCCGCCTTGTCTATCGACTTGTCTGCCTTTGTCACAGGAAGCACCGCGGCGCTATAGTCGAGCATGTTCATTATCTGGGTATACCCTACTTAAACACCACACATCATACGTTAGCCAGCCCTCAATTCACGCCCAGCCAGCCATTGGATTTATCCAGATTGCCAGATTTATATTCATACCTGTGTGGTGATACTGGCCGGGAACCACGGCTGCAGATGGAGCAGCAGGCATAATAATGACGTCCACAAGTTGTCCTGCCACGGATAATCTTATAAGCATGAACCCCAGAAACATGAATAAAAATAGCAAGGGAGAGGGAAGTAAATTGGAATATTCACCATCATCCTGATTGGTAGAGTTCCAGTATTCTGCGTAAGCAGTGCAATAATCGCGGCTTTCAAGGACCATATTCTGGTACTCTAGCAAGGAGGTGGGCTCTCGGTAACTCAAAAAATTCATTAACGCCGGAAGCAATGGTTCCCCAGATAGAGCTAATTGTTTGTGAACGTCGGTAGCACCATCAGCCTGGAGAAGACCCAACTACGATAGCAACAGCAGATTAGCAAGATCTCAAAGTCAAAGTAGGGGGGCTGTGCGGACTAGAATCGCGAGAATCATGCCACCTACTAGAAGTTTCATCGCAGGCTTGTGAGCTGGCGGTTTCCATTCGACGACTTTATGTCCAGCCTTTTTGATTGCTTCCGTGATAATTTGGAGGCCTCGAGTGATTGGCGGGTGTGGTGTTGCTAGATCGTCCTTCCAAAGAATGCCAAACTTGAGAGGCTGTTGACCATCTTTTACTGAACCTGATTGGGTCACACGAGCGAGTATCGTTGACACTATTTGGTCTCTCCATGGGATATAAATAACGTCCGGGTCCCTGAGCCAGGGTTCAGTAGAAAGAACAGATTCCAACATCAATTTCAGAGCATCTGGAGACGTTGACATAAATCCAACAGATGATGCACGTATGGTCTGTCCAGGGTTCTATTATTCGATCATGTTAGTAAAGTAGCATGTGATAGTATCCAGGCTACTGGAATTAGGGTCAAAATCAGAATACATACGGTGTTCGCCATATCTTTGTACGAAATTCGGTTGTGAGAAGGTTTGATAGAGTAAATGCCGCAGAATGCAGCCGGAATTCGAACCGATCCACCTACATTGGTGTTAGAAGTGTAACAGAGATATCGTATATCAAAAGAAACGGGGATCAAACCAATATCTGTTCCTACTCCGACTGAACTCCCTCCTAGGGCTAAAAGTGCACCTTCGCCTATAAAAATACCAACAAATTAGTGCCGGATACAAAGCAAATTGCAGTCAGAGATTTACCTCCAGAAGAACCTCCACAGGTGAGACTAGTATTCCACGGATTCAAGGTTCGGCCAATGATATTATTTTCAGTCTCTCCGATCTGAGTGGGAGGTTAGGCCATCGTCAGTTCAAACAAATTTTGGATATAAGGAATGCAATCACGTACCAGGAGGGTTTGCGGGACGCTGGTCTATAGATCCATGATCTCGTTAGCCATATCCAAACAGGAAAAAAGAAAGAAAAAGGATCTTCCATCAGTATTCAGTACCTTGCAATATAGCACAGCTCCCAACGATAGGAGCTCTGTCACAAGTTGACTATCAACCTTATGGACCTTCTCCGGATCCTTGCTGCCTTCGTATGTTCCAATCCATCCCACGTATCCCATCGTGGTATCATGTCCCTTAACATGGAACTGATCTTTAAGACTGACAGGTAGACCATGAAGTGGCCCCATTGGCTTCCCATTTTGTAGCAAGTATTCATCCAAATATTTTGCTCTTTCAAGTCCTTGATCAAAAAATATTTCAAGGAGACAAGGATTCTATAGTAGACAAAATTTAGCATTAAATCCCAAAAACAGACACATATAGATGTGAAATAGCGAAATTTAGATATTAAAAATCCCATTCGGCGGTATAGGTACTTACAATCTGATGTGCAATGGCAGCAGCTTTACAATATGCTGCTGTTACTTGCGAGGAGGTATATTCGCCCGTCTTAATCTTCTCCACGATAGAGGTGCTTTCTAGGGAACAGATCGTGCGCTCGGCATCAGATAAGAAGCTCTGGATAAAATCGCCAGCAAACTGTTTCTGCAACTTCGCATTTTGCAGCTGCTCAGTGCTTAAACGCCATTCCTGGGGGATCTTCGACAGCGAATCTGCCTTTTTCGCGGCAGCCTTTTCTTGCCAGTTCATCGCATATGTCATTGTGAATTATGAGTGTATAGAGTTATACGTTTGTTGCTAATTCCGAATTATGAAGCTGGAAAGAGTTTCAACGACGAAATCAATAACTATGTTGTCGTGGGAATAGTAAGGGATGAATCTGGGGAAGAACGATGGATAATTGTTTACGCAAACAGTTACACAGCAAGGTTAAGGGCATTCTTCCCCGCCTACGTAGGCCCCAGTGCTTGTATCCATTGACCCGTATATATTGGAGGTAAGACCGTATTACTTCTCCTGTACAGGGAGGATGCGGGGCCATGTTGTGGTGGGAGGGGACTTGTCCTGGTTTCTGGTTGAGGTATGGAGTATCATTGCTATCTATCGGTCCAGTTTCCGAAGGTTCCTCTTTAGCCGAACTTATCACCGTGGATTCCATGCGATCCATAGTTTTGAATTTTATCTTTATCCGTGGAGAATACGTGAAGATGAATCTCGACTGTTGTTTGTTTCAGCGGAATGATGTCGTTCTCAGCTAGAAAACTTTTATCCCTGAGAATTTGAGACTCCGTATTGTACTCGGGATTTTGGCTGGGATGACCCTCCATAACTAAATGTTGAAATAATCAAATGAGAAATATAGTTGAGATAGTTGTAATAATTATTTATTTAAATAGTAGTTTGGGGACTTTTTTTTTAGTTCTTCATGTCCACCACACATCGGATACAATCCCCTGCCTTCATTTGTTCAAAGGCATCGTTGATATTGGCCAAGGGTTCACGGTGAGTGATGAATTCGTCTACCTTTAGTTTACCAGTCATATAATCATCAACCAAGTCAGGCAATTGGGAGCGGCCCTTGATGCCTCCAAAGGCACAGCCCTTCCACACGCGACCAGTAACAAGTTGGAATGCTGAGTTGGATGATCAATAACGGAATCATGCTAGATAGAATAATAGTAAAGGGATAAAAAAAAGTAAGAACTTACGTCGGGTGGAAATTTCCTGGCCAGCTGCTGCAACACCAATCACAATGCTCTGACCCCATCCCTTGTGGCATGCTTCAAGCGCAGCACGCATCACACCAACATTACCAGTACAATCAAAAGTATAGTCACATCCGCCATCGGTCATCTCGATGAGGTGTTCTTGTATCGACTTTCCTCCCAACTTTGAAGGATTGACAAAATCAGTAGCTCCGAATTTACGCGACCACTCTTCCTTGCCATCATTAACATCAACAACAATGATCTTGCCAGCTTTATTCTGGACAGCGCCCTGGATAACTGAGAGCCCAACACATCCGGCACCGAACACAGCAACATTTGAGCCTTCTTCTACCTTGGCAGTGACTGTAGCAGCACCGTAGCCTGTTGTAATGCCGCATCCGAGCAGACAGGTTCGGTCCATTGGGGCTTTGGGCGTTATGGCGACGACGGATATGTCGGCCACCACGGTGTACTGGGAGAAGGTTGAGGTTCCCATGAAATGCAAGAGATCCTTTCCGCGGGCCCTAAAGCGAGAGGTTCCGTCGGGCATGACTCCTCGTCCTTGAGTGGTTCTGATCTTTCCGCAGAGATTGGTCTTTCCAGACTTGCAGAACTTGCATTCTCCGCATTCGGGAGTGCTAGAACGAAACAGATTCTCGTCAGCTTTCTTCCATCCTAGCCGGATTTTTTTTGTTCTCGATTTTGATTTCCATACTATAAGGCGACAACATGGTCTCCTGGCTTCACAGTGGTGACACCTTCTCCAACCGATTCGACGATACCAGCACCTTCGTGGCCAAGGACAATGGGAAAAGCACCCTCGGGATCTTTGCCGGAAAGTGTATACGCATCTTCAGAGCAAGGAGAGAGGGTTGGTTAGATAATTTATTCGCTGTAGACAGGAAAGACGGGTATCAACGTAGCTCACCAGTATGGCAGACACCTGTGTAGTAGATCTGAATTCGAACTTCATGGGCCTTTGGAGGAGCAACTTCGACATCTTCAACAGTCAGTGGTTGTCCAGCCTCCCACGCAACGGCTGCCTATATGCAATTTAGTTTCACGGTAATGGTTGAGGAATGGCGGTCGAATGGGCTTCTGTTACTTTGCAGGTAATAGTCTTGAATTCTAGTCAGCGTTTCTATTCTTGAGAACGTATGACGATTGTGGAGGACTAACCTTCCCAACGGTGCTAGCCATATTGAATTAAGTATGATATGATGTTATGAGGATATCCCAAAAAGAGGCTCCTATTGTACGAAAATGCCTGTTGTTAGTCCAGAGAGCGAGAGAGGTTGTGTGCCGGTCCGGTTATCCAGCAATCGTACTATCTAAACACCGGACTGGAGTGGCCAATTGGACGAACTCGAAGCGTTAAACGTACCTTTTTGAGTCTTGGTCAAGAAGAGAGAGTGGCAGACAATACCAAAACAATGATCCGGTTAGAGTCAAGAGAGTTCTAGATATGAAGAAGTTTTTTTTTGGCTTGACGGAGAAAGTGAGGGGCAAGTTACTTGTTAGTTATGAGGGAGGGTTAACTTGGTGGGAGATAGAGTGGGTGGGGGGAAAGAAGTTATGAGGGGGAAAAAACAAACTTGAGATAAGGTCAAGTTCCACCCAAATTCCTTTTATGAGGACTTATCTTTTATATTAAGTATTTAAACATTAAATAAGATAGTTACTCCGCAGGGAAAGTCTTCAGTTGGGGAACGTTTCTCGAAGCCCAGGCCTGTTTGAAACCGCTCCCCGCATGAGTTGAGCTGATGGTTTTTGTCCGACGATGCAAGGGAAAAGCAAACCAGATCAAGCAGCTCTTCCTACAAGTTCCGTAGTGTAGCCAAGAGGCTAGGATCCGTTTGCCTTTTCCGTCTATATTATCGTGCCCGTTATTATTATTATCTATATATTTGGGCTTGTTGGATTATATTCAGTAATATCTTCGATAATAAGAAAGTGGAATTAGCGACGACACGCCACAGTATGCAGATAGAATAAGCATTGATTGGAGCCTTACTTATTTATTTATTTGTATTACTCTGTATGCCTTGCGGCTCACAGTCCTTCTAACTACTACTAACTGGAGCCTTACTTATTATCCTGGAGCAATTATTTGGTTCGTTATTTAACCGTCACAATAAATTGAAGTTTGCTCCGAAAAACCAATAGTTATACACAATAGATATGACATAAATAACGCAATGCAAGCCAGACCATAACGTATTCTTAAGCGCAATAAAAAAAATAATAGATCGAATTGTCCATCCAATCGCTGAACCGTATGGATAGCATTTCGTCGATTCCTCATCCGGGTTGGATTAAAAATATTTTTCACTCGAAGGAACATAATAATAAGTGAGCGCGGACGGAATAGGTTTCACTCGATTGTTCGGATGAGCATTGAGGAAGGAAGAAAGAAAGAAAATAACATGATCGAGCGAGTTAATTGACTCCAGGAAGCTTCCCGGTCTGTGACATGGCGGCGTTTTGTTCCTGGAATCGGATGGCCACTCGCTCTGAGGCCTTGATGAACTTATCGAAACATCGGTTGACACAGCCTGTTTCTCGAGGAGTCATGCTCTTGGTGGTGAAATCGAAAATGCAGTCTTCGAAACAACGTTGGACAATGTTGGAGTATGCCTATTTTTTCGGCAACAGTTCAACAGTTAATTCCAATGGATAAGAAGGGACAAGAGGGGGTAGGGAGGAAAGGAAAGGAAAGAAAGGGGAAGGGAACAGAAGAGAGAAAGAAAGAGAAGAACATACATTCATAACCTCCTTCAATTGATTCCTTTCTATTCTCTTGGCCAGCTCTTGCTGCTCTGATTGAGTGAGACTGTGAAGTTGTTAGCTAAGGAACCAAACTCCGAAGGGGAAGAAGTCACGCACGAATCCATGATGTATTGATGTTCGAGTGGATATATATGTTAAGATTGATTGATTGATTGATTGTCCAAGACTTGTTATGAATTGTCTGTCTCTGCCTGTCTATCAGTGTCCCAGGAGAGCTCCAGGGCTGTTTGGCTTCAAGGATGGAATTCTAACGGAGAGGCTGTTGATCCATCTCCGGGGATCCTTTCTTATTTTTTTTACTTTTTTTGTTTTTCTGGTTTCTTGGACACGCTAATGCATGGTATGGTGTACTCTGTATGTATGAGTTTAACCCATGCAGGCTCACAACCCAAACCAAGATCCCAGTTGGCATGCATTGCTTCCTCACACAAATCATTCCTATCATCAAAGATCTGTATCCTTTGATTATTCCATAGTCCATTCCTTATTATCTTTCAGAGCAAGAAAGAAATTCTCTTTTCTTTAGGAGCCACCCAACTGACAGCAACCCCTTAAATGTGGGTCGATAACAAGCATGTTAGCTAAGTGGTATAGCGCTGGGCTCATAACCCAGAGGTCCCTGGATCGAAACCAGGACATGCTACAAGATGTCTCTTTTTTTTCTTTCTAAATTAGTGATAATTTTTTGCTTTACTTTTTGTGTTTACATCAGTAATCTCCTTAATAATATGATCACATACATACGTACCTAATCGAGGCTGGGAGGTTTAAAATAGAACCTGGAGCCTGGAGCCTTGGATGTCTTAGTTAACTAATCTTCTTAACTGGAGTTGGGGAGGGAGGCTTAACTAACTTCTTAACTAACTTCTTAACTAGAGTTGGGGAGGGAAGTCCGGGGTTTTAGTTAAGATCTGGTTAGTCAGCCGTTCTCGAACCAGCTTTTTTATTTATTTTTTATTTTAATCAACGAATTAACTTCATATTAGAACCAACTATTATTTATCTGTTGACTTGATCTCATTTCTCTCTTTAATTAACACACTCACTAAGTTAGTTAATATAATAATTAATCCTCCTGGTTTGAATGCTGAGTTGAATGGCCCCCACAAACCATCCAGCCCAACCCCCAGGAAAGACTCGCTCCCCTTGGCACCTGACCAGTCATTGCGTTGCGTCCGAGTTGCCCTTCAGTTCAGACAGACAGACAGACCTTCTTACACGCTGCCTGTTGTTTTTCTCTGTCCCTCCCTCTCATTTAAAACTAGTCAACTCTTTCTCAGCCCTGGAGGGAGAATTCCTCTCGTTTCCCTTCTCTCCAAAGACACTCTAGGCTCCCGCGCATCCCTTACAAATTACTCAGTCAGACAGACTGACAACCCGCGCATTCACTGCAAATTAATCTGAATCAACCCCAGCCTGGTATGTTCCTTTTGCGCCAACCTGATTGAACTGGATATCCACCCTAGAAGGCCACCATTTTCTCATTCAATCTCTTCTTATAGAAATACACATCGCCTCTCTCTGTGAATAAACCCTCGCTTTCATCTCAATCTCTCCTTCCCCCCATCTCGGCGACTTCAAGACAACCTCCATTATTTGATCTCCCCATGTGTTGTTGATGCCCCAGATTGGCTTTCTTTTCTTGCTGTTAATTCCTAAACCTTGGAAATATCCATAAGGTAGGTTGGTCTTTTTTTTCTTCTTCCTAACAGAATGGAACTGAACTGAACTGGATTAATCATTTTTCTTTATTTATTTACAGCACTGGCCTCCAAACAATCCAACCATGCCCTCCTCTAGCATTCAGACTCCCTCTCACACTTCAGCTTATCAGCCTTCCTCCCATTCCGCTTCTACCAGCGCACAGCAATCATCAACCTCTCTATCTCAGGATCCCGCACTTCCGCCAACAAAGAGGGATCTGGCTTCATGGTGGAAACAGTTCAAGCGCGGCACAAAAAAGGATGGATCCTGTATGTTGTTTATTCTTCTTGTTCCCAATTCATGATGCTCTTTCATCTGAAACTGACCATGTTTATTTATAAACAGCTGCCCCTCCTTCAGGCATCTTTGGTACCCCGCTGAATGTCAGCATCAAATACGCCAATGTCGCCATATCTCTAGCTGGAGAAGATGGCAAGAGCTTTATATATGGTTATGTCCCCATTGTAGTCGCGAAATGTGGTGTCTTCCTGAAAGAGAAAGGTAAGGCATCTCTCTCTCCCTCTCTCTCTCCCCACCTATCAATATCAAACCTGCTAACAGCATTGCCCAACAATAAACAGCCACCGATGTTGAGGGTATTTTTCGATTAAGTGGTTCTGCGAAACGAATTAAAGACCTCCAGGAAATCTTCAACTCTCCACCGCAATTCGGGAAGGGATTGGACTGGGCTGGATACACTGTCCACGACGCGGCAAACATTCTTCGTCGCTATCTCAATCAGCTACCTGAACCAATCGTGCCACTAGAGTTCTATGAACGATTTCGCGACCTACTACGACACCGACTCGGGCGACAGGATGGCGAGGAAGCAGCCGCCCAGGTAGACGAAGCGAACGGGTTCAAACATGCTGAAGCAGTCCCTATATATCAGCGGTTGATCAAAGAACTTCCCCCCTTGAACCGACAACTTCTTCTATATATACTCGACCTTCTCACCGTTTTTGCCTCCAAATCCGATCTCAATCGGATGACTGCAGCTAACCTAGCGGCCATCTTTCAACCCGGAATGCTGTCACATCCCGCTCACGACATGTCACCACAAGAGTATAAGCTGAGCCAGGATGTAATTGTGTTCCTCATAGAAAACCAAGACAACTTCTTGTTTGGAATGACTGGCACTGCTGCAGACGAGCAAACCATGAAAGATGTGCAAGGAGGTATATATGTGTCTACTCCTCAGAAGTCGAGTATCAGGCGTTCCGTGTCCAACGCTAGTGGCGGTGGTGAAAGTTTGCGAAGATATGAGGCTATGCGCAGGAATCTATCGATATCTTCCAGGCACTCGAAGAATTCAGGTGGTAACGTTACGAGTCCCACCACCCCGAAATCTATAGGTGGTGGTAGTATGGGAGTCCATAGAAGCAATACCCTGCCATCCAAACGAACTGGCTTCTCACCCAACGCATTCATCCGGCATGACTCTCACACAACGACCCCTTCCATCAATCCTTCACCTGGCACTCCGTTGACTCTACCGCCACAACCACCTTCAAGGTCTCATAGCCGCACACCCCCAGTCATAACTCCAAATGAACCAGCGGGAACTCCCACCACTGAGACCCCTCCTTCGAATAGTCTCCAGCCCAGCCCTAAGCCAGCCAAAGAGATCTTTGTTCCGCCGTCTTCTCTCCCTCAAGCCGAAACTCCCGGCTCAGAATTTTCAACTCCGAAACCACTTGTCACCCCAACTCGGGAGCGAAAGCTAACCTCCTTCTTTGCCGCTTGGTCCAGCCCTCCAGACGAAAAGCGGGATGGCAGACCGACTAACAGGCTAAAGAAGAAGCGACGAATCCCTGGAAGTGAAAGCGAAAGTGCCCAGAGTTCAACACATTCCCTTCACGCACATGGGGCTGACGAATTGTCTCAGCAGCCTCCAGTAACATCTCAACCTGCGACTGGGCTCGGCCTCTTGGACTCGACCATCCTCGATGAATCGAACCTCTCAACTCCGAAAGCAAGTAATGTGGCGGCCCCGCAGGAAATAATATCTTCAACTACCTCATCATCCCACACGCATGGAAACCCAGAAACTAGCTCCTCGCCCCATAGAACTACAGAGAGCGGTTCTTTGACGGCAGCGGAGTCGCTGACGGACGGCATGTTAAAACCCCCATTGTCACGCACTCCTTCTCCTCTATCTGCCACCGATCAGTCCGATCTTGATGAGGCAACGAAGGCTGAGAGACGTGAGAAGCGTCGGAGCTGGAGGTTTGCCAGGTCAAAGAAGACCGATGATTGAGACCGTCATCCATTCTCATCTCGCAAACAAACACACACTCACACACACATCGATTTAATCCTTTTTAATCAGTTTTTCACACCAAGCACTTGAATTTATGAGCCTTAGTATATTATACCACCTTTTTAATTCCTCTTATTGCCGTCTTCCATGTGATCTATTCGGCATCTCTATCTTCTTCTTGTTTTTTCCCCTCTTCTTCTTCTAGAGGTATGGAGCTTGAGAAGCACTCCCTCTCTTTTTTTTTTTTTTTTGCTTCTTAATTTTATTTCCATGACCTGTAATAATGAGACATTCCACCACTTTTATTTCCATCGCTCTCTCTCTCTCTCTCTCTCTCTCTTTTCCTTTTCTACCTCGGCTTTTCATGTGGTGTGGAGGAGGAGTATTTCGTAGAACTAGAACATATCCACACCCCGCTTGGAAGTTATCGTAAACCCAATTGAGATTCCGTAATCTGATAGATAACCCTCGATTCCAATCAAATCTAGTGGGGATGTTCGTTAAGTGTCAATAGATCAATTCAGTGGTTGGTTGTCAAAGAGCTGCTCGTTACACTAATTAACTAATAACTGGCGAGTTCGGGAGTCTCAGCCTGCCCTGGTTGTATCTTATCTCTTCATTTCATTCCGGCGAAAACCAGATCTCAAGTGTCAAGTACTCCGTAGTTATGAGAAGTCGGGTATCCAAACTCTTAATCACGAATCGAAAGGCTAACCCTGGAACAAGGTTATCTTATCTGTGACAAATATAAGTTAACCAGATGATTTTTATCAACCCGCCATGCGCGTGTTCCAAGACATCTTCCAGTCCTGGCCGGCTCTCAGCTCTCTATCCCAGCTGCTTGTGCCGTATCCAAACGACACCTCTCCCAGTCTTGGATTTGATCCAATAGAAGCAACGATTGGCTCCGTACATGAAGCCCTAATCTCCTCAAATGCTACCTGTCGCGAGGTGGTGTCTGCGTTCCTACAGCGCATCCAAACATACAACCCGATCATCAATGCCATCATATCTCTAGACCCTGATGCACTATCCGTGGCAGATACGCTCGACCATCGGATACATTCGGTGTTGAATCAAGATGGCACTATCACAGGAGAAAGGTTTATTCGGAACTGTAATCCTTTGACAGATATATGTAACAGCATCTCACACTTGATCTCAATGCAGCCTCTCTTCTGCATCCCAATTCTGCTAAAGGACAACTTCGATACCACCAACGTTCCAACCACTGCAGGATGCAAGGGCCTGGCCGATTCTCCCCCACCCCTCCGCGACGCAGCGGTAGTCACTCGTCTGCGCAATGCAGGCGCCATCATCCTAGGCAAAACCAATATGCACGAAATGGCTCTGCAGGGACTCTCCGTTTCATCCCTGGGCGGCCAGACCTTGAACCCATATGATCTCTCGCGTACACCTGGGGGTAGCTCGGGTGGTACTGGCGCCGCTATCGCAGCTTCTTTTGCCGTTCTAGGTCTGGGAACAGATACCATGAATAGTCTACGCAGCCCAGCAAGTGCGAATAGTTTGTTCAGTGTGAAGCCTACAAGAGGGCTAATTACGCGCGCTGGTGTGCTCCCTGTCTCATACACGCAGGATACTGTGGGAGTTATAACCAGATGTGTGCGAGATCTGGTACTGAGTCTGGATGTAATGGCCTCCGGAGTGTATGATGGCGATAGTATTGGAGAAGCAGTGAAGTGGTACGACCCGAGGGATAACATGACAGCTCTAAAGCCGCGATGGGTTGCTCGAGAAGCAGGTGATATGAGGCCCTATTCAGAAGGCGATCTCCACCTAGGGCAACGGTATAATGTTATCGGGAGATTGAAGGGCAGGCGATTCGGCATACTCGAGGGGTTTTTCAACCACACTAACTCCCCCGAAGTAAGTCCTGTGAACAAAGTAATGAAGAGCATGATTGCTAGACTCGAACAAGCTGGTGCCATACTAGTCCCTATCACAGAAACCATCTACAATTCAACAGCCATTCTAGGCCTAGATGTCCAAGCGTACGAATACCGCGAGGCATTAGACAACTACTTCGCGCAGCACCATCTAGAAAGAAGCCAGCAGGAAGAAACTGATACCAATACTTCACCACCCACTCCCCTTCGGACTACCGAGCAGCTCTATGCTAAATCTATTCAAAATAACAATTCCTTCCTAGTTATACCGCATCAATATCCATTTATCACAGCAGCCCTGGTCTCCTCTCCTCTCAACGCCTCCTACGCCACCAAAAAGCTCGCGATCGAATCGCTGAGCTTATCTGTCAAGCGAACTTTTTTAGCCCATCGTCTTGATGCCCTGATATACCCGCAGCAAATGAATCTACCTGTCAAAATCGGCTCGCACAGCCAGTACGGTAGAAACGGCATACTAGCTGCTCTAATAGGTCATCCCGTTATTACGGTACCAGCAGGCTTTTCTGACTCTCCTCCAAAATATTGGAAAAACTGGTTCGCCTCACCCAGCGGCCATCGAGAGGAAGAAGCACCAATCGGTGTGCCGGTGGGGATGGAACTTATGGGGAATCCGTGGGAAGAAGAGCGGTTATTATACATCGCGGCGGGAATAGAAGGGCTGGGAAGGGTTAGAAGGATCCCTGATCTGGAGAGGTATATACGGAAGGAGAGCAGAAAGAAAAGGGATGATACTGGGGTATTTTTGGCAGAGGTACCCTACATTGTTCCAAATAAAAATAACATCCCAGCCGTATACCCATTGGGGGTGTACGATTAACAAAAACGCAACAGAATAAGAATATGATCAATTTAACGTAACCAGCCAACTATCGAATTAATCATGGTACACAATGTATCCTCCCAAAGACTCAGAAGAAAGGGAAGGAAATGAAGGCTCCTATCCTACTGGTACCGGTGCTCTACCAAATAGCCAATCACCAGTCGTTTTCTCGTGTCCCCTCCGATATCCAGCTGGTAGATGTTTCTGGAAAAACTCATCAACCTCAACATCCTCGCCGTCGTCCACCTCGACCGTCGTCTTCGCCGTCAGATGTTTCCTGAAACATCCTACAAACCGTTGAAGCCACCAAAACCAGCCTATTGATAGACTGGGATACCTCTGTACGCCCGGAGGGCCGGGTTTTGTGGCAACGATCCACAGATGGACTAACCCAGGTAAAACCGCCTCCCAGAGAGGTTCAGCAGGGTAAACTAACATGCGATGAGGCCTGAATGAATATCCCGCAATAAGTATCAGACGCCGCAACCTCCGTGCATTTTCCTTCGTGATATTTCGTGTGAAATACAGTTGACCTTTCTCGTGGAGGACCATTTTGAAAGTATTTTCCCCATATAGAATACCCAGGCACTCTTCACTGATCTGTTTGCAAAGAACAAGAAGACTGGATTTACACCCTATAAATTCGCCATGTGGTCTATCGGTCAGCCCACCGAAGGTCGAGCGAGTTACGGTTATAAGGCGCTTGTTTGGGACGAGGAAGCGAAATATATGTAGGCGCATTTCAGCCGGAAGGCCCAGGAGGCTAAGGCGGTTCATTTCAAGAGGAGTATCTCTAAGATTTCTTTCTTTAATTTCCATTTTGGGGGTGGTGGAATATCTCCTGCGCGTTATCGTGCTTGTAAAGGCTTCTTTATTTATAAAAAGTAAAGATATTATAGAATATCGTAGCAATGGTATCAAACATCGGTGGATTTTCTCTCAATAGAATTGTAAAGCAGAATGATAGTTAGTGGAAGTGGTGGCAGTGGTGTTGCCCGTACCACCGTCGTGACTGCAGTTTTAGAACGGATAACTTGATCAAATACATAAACAAAAAATTGGCATCCGCAAGGGGAGCTGAAGTATGTATCAGGATTGGATGAGACATTTATTTTTACCTTGATCTCATTTCACAATCTTCCATATAGCCAATTTTCCGTTGTTTGCAGGATCCCAGCCAAATACCGCCGTAAACCGCGAATACATCAACTTCGACTCGAGGAACTGCAATGAACTTAATATATCCTTCTCGCTACCTTCATGATCAATCCATAAATCCGTCAAGCTGCATTCTAGGAGCTGATCCATCGTCTCTGGGCCCCAGAGCAATGGTGAATTGCCCCGTCTACGTGGTTGCTGGGTTTTATTCGTCAAGCCAGGAACGCGTAGTAGATCGCATGGCTCCGCATTTTGTATAGAGCAGGATATCATTCCTGTTTCGTCGAGGAGGGAGCCAATCTATCTATCATTAGAGGTGGAGAAAAAAAAAACGGCTGTTCTTTCCCTTCAAATTGACAAGGGGGTTAAACCAACAATTTGCGGGTTAACCCTAAGTTTAACTCTTAGCTTGCATATCTTACAAACATCCTCTTCATCGTTTGAAAATATAATTTTGTTGCAGCTACTTTTCCAAGTTAGCTCGAGAGTTCAGAGAAGTTCTTGAGAGAAAGGGCAAATCTTGCCAATCAGCGCAGAATAAACTCTCTTCTTTGTATAACGCCGTTAGATTAATATCTACGACCATCAAACAGATGTATCCCACAAAATCTAAAAATGGTGCGCTGTCAGTCTAGTCCATGCTATCTGAAATTTAGGCACCATACTGTGGGAAGTGTTTCTTGCACTGCAGAGATAAGCCATTAGCTAGCGAAGCCGATATATGGTAAGCCAGAGACTCACAATTCACCAATATCCGCCAAGGTAAACTTGATCTTGTTCTTTGATGCTTCCCACGATTCGATATCGAATGCTTCAGGGCCGGCTCGATTAGTTTACATGAGCCTCGGGTGTTATAACTATCAGCGCCGTTACCTACCGCCTGCAGGAAAATCCGGGTTCAGCAGCTCTGACTGGCTTACCGCAAGATTCCTCAGCCACTCCGCCTCAACGATATCTGGGTCAACCTCCACACAGGTTTGGGAGCTGATGTATGCCCTTGAGCGAGATTTCCAACTCGCATCAGAAACAAGTAAGACTGTCTGACCTGGCACCCATTGTAATGCAGATATCATCATACTTCCGTATAAGCCGAGAATTGCTTCGCCAGAACGGTCAGCAATTCCTACATCGAGCGTCTGGACCGCTCCTTCTCTACCATTCTGGGCTAGAACAAGGCCAAAAAATGAGAGAATAGCAGTGTTAGTTGCAATTCATTGATAGGGGATGGGATTTTTATGCCTTCAGGAAATACCTTCTCTCAGAGTCCCAATTCTACTAACATAGACAAGGACTTTTGTTGAATTCCCTGGAAAAAGAGCTGCCTTTTCCTGAGCATATCCCAAGGTATCCAGATCCTTGCAAGGGCGGCCAGGTTTATATCCTAGTGGCATGCGACATACGCCTTCCTCATCGCTTCCCTGATGGATTTCGATAAAGCACCCACGATCTCTCTCCGGGAAGATACTGGTCATCACTTTAGTAGAAGCAGTACCAGGAGTAGGTCCAGGACTAGCCCTCAAAGCAGCAGCTGAGGGAGACGATTTAATAGGGGAACTGGAGCTAGAGCTTGGGTAATTTTCGCCCCGACTTGGATTCTTGCCCGCAATACGTTTAAATGGAGATATATGTGTAGTCCACACTGTGACTAGCATTCCGAGACGTAGGGCGTAGTCAATATCCGAATACCAGAGACTCACCTGCACGATCATTAGCTTCATGCCCTGTATTGAACGAAAACCACTTGATGCAAATACCATACCTGTATCAGGCCACCCGTGTCTTTTAGAACCATTTTCAAACACCCCCTAGCTGGATTGCTGGATTTGGGCTTCAGATTAGATTTCTTCCATTTGTTGCCACAGCTAGCCCATGAATTTGAGCTACTGGAATCAGCATAAGAGTTTGCCCAGTCATAAATGTTAACGATCCTTGCGGTGAATGTAACACGCTTGGGCCCTGGAGCAAGATTGGCTAGAGTGATAATGGTATAGCCTCGCCGGATGTTCGAGGACGGGGCGGACGCTTGTTCGTTGTAATTATCACATTCAGGATCAAGACTCTGTCCGTCTGGAACCTTTCGTTTTCGAGATTCAGTCTGAATGGGAGGGAAGAAACTGTCTATTGTTGCTGTCGCCATTTCGACTGTTTATAGCAATGTTAACATAGAAGTTGACTTGGTTAGTAGCCCTCAAAGGAAAGAAAAAGGTTGAGATAGATCTGAGGTCAAACTGTCCGCTTTCCCATTTAGGCAGAGGCAGATTCACAATAGCCTGGCAGAAAACCAAGTACTTTACTTAAATTTGAACCAAGCCGGGTTAAGGAACAGGAGGTCGATCAAAGGAGAAGTGATTTGTGATCATGGTTGTAACAAATATATATATATATAGTTTCAATTTCATATTTAGACTAATGGCTACTTATTTGATAAAAGAAGGACTGGTTGCGGCTCTGATGAACTCACAACGGGAGATATATATGTAGACCTCAGAACAACAGTTTGCAGAAAAACTCAAAACAATCAGTTCAGGCCAACTTCAACAAAGAATTGACCTCCTTCACCGTCATGAAAACTCCTCAAAGACGTTGACCAAATGGCAGAGGGCGGTTCTATATCATTGATAAATCAATGATCTAGAAAAGCTTATGCTCAAGAGTCATGTCAGATTCGGGCTGCAAGCCAACACAAGCACGGAAGATGTTGGTGATGGCAGCTCGCTGCTTGGCAAGAGAGTTGATAACAGGGGTGCCAGGCGGAGTCAATGGGGCCTGCGATAACAATCAAGTTAGATGATGTAAAATTAAAATGAGGTTAATAGTGCACTTACCTTGAGCATGTAGCTGAGGATGCTCAGGACACTATGGAAACCCTTATAATCCTGGCTCTCGGCCGTTTTCCAGCTGACTCGGGTCATCATTTCAGCGATGAGTACTAGGTCGATGATCAAAGGAGATGCAAGCAGCGAATCCTCGCAGACGTTGAAGATACTGATGGTCTGATGACCTCCCATGAAGATCTCGGCATAGTATTCATCGAGAGCACGCTTGTTGTCGCCGACCGCAGGCATGTACTTGATAACAACGGTGTGATCTGGATGCTCGTCCTTCTCGTAAAGAACAGAGTTGGCGGCAACCATATCGTCAACTACATTGGATTTGGAGATCTCCTTGGAGCGGAACTGCTTCTGGGAGCTGAGATTCATGCCATCGTTGTTTCCAAGATGGTTGTAGCTGGCAATAGAGGTAAGCTTGATACCAGCGTTGATCAAGAAATCAACGAGAGCAGACTTCATCTTAGTCTGACCGGACTTGAAGTCATCTCCACCGATGAAAGCCCCGTGCTGCTCGGCAAATTTGAGAGCTCCCGGAACAAAGGTGTTCTGAGGAGAACCGTTGATGAAGGGAGCATTCTCGAGGATGGACGCAATAGCAAAGACGGTGGAAGGAGAAACTTCCTCATGGCCTTCCTTGATAGCCTTGATGAGGTTGTCGGCGGTGTCGTTCACGCCTTCAATAATGTCGGCGTAACGCTCAGTATTGGCAGTCCACATGATAAGGACCTTGTCCAATCCATTGGCAGCCTTGAATTCACTACAATTGGTCAGTTTTTATGATTATGGTAAGTAGTAGACTGGGGAAATAGGGAGTTGGACATACCGGATATCTTTGCGGATCTGCTCAACATGATCCCAGCTAGCCTTAGATCCAGGGATAAGATTGTCGGCACGTTCTTCCTGGTTGGCTGCAATAAAGTCGGGATAGTAGATGCTAGGCAGAGGCTTGATCTCGGCCATTTCCTTGCGGACCAATTGCTTGAGTGATGGTTCCAGGACCTGAGCACGGTCCATGGCATCGGCAAGGTTCATTCCACTGATGTCCCAGCCACCCACGACGAGATCATTGGGATGGACCATGGGGAGCATGTCATGGAAGGGGATGTTGATCTCCTCCCCAGTCTTTCCGTCGGTACCAAGTTTGACGGTGGAACCCATGACTAGGGAGCCATAGTAATTGGCAGCACGCTTGCCTTCACGGGTATCCCAGACCAGTCCACGGCGGTTGGCGAGAATACCAGCAGTGACGGTGGATCCATTGTTACCACCGAGACCGACCAGCATGACACCGGTCTTGCCAACATTGCGGTCGACCTTGAAGTCATACAAGGTTTGCTTGGGGGTAGCAACATACTTACCATCGGCAGACTTGGTGACTGCGGTAGTACGGTAGGCGTATTTGGTGTTAATTTCGTTGTCGGTGTAGACAACATTGGGGGAATTGACCTGGAAGAGGTCGGGTTTTGAGCCGGAAACCGACCCGTTAACGGTGCCATTGGCAACTACATCAGCGTGTGGAGCCATTTCTGATCAGATTGTTGTTCGAGGTGTTTTTATGGCAGAAAAAGTAGCTGTAATTGAAGCTGAAGAGGGAGAAGGACTCTCGAGATTGGTGTGTAAAATTTAGTCAAGTAAAAACAGAATGAATTTACTTGGTATAGGGAGAGTCCGATGCTCCTCCTCGAGCGGATGAGCGCCGGCTACCGTTAAACGGGTGGTGGGACCTAGTCAAGGGGGTCAGTATAAGAGCAAAACCAGGGCATTGGGCAAGATGAAAGTAATGGGAAGAGGCTTACGAGGGAAGAAGGTTGGAAAACGTTTTGGCGGTATTAATCAGATCACTTCTCAAAAGATGAGGTGACCGAGATGGGGAAAAATAAGACGAAAAAGTGAGTATGGAGAACTCAGGGATAGGGGGTTTTTCAGATAAACTGGTGAATTGACGATAGATTTGGAAACGGACAGTTGAAATTGAGATAGCGTACGTGGGTTGAGGAGAGGAAGAGAAGAAGAAGAAGAGAAGAGGTGGGCGAGGGAGGGGGTTTTTATAACTCTCTTGAGAGCGCTTTCCCTAAACAGAAACAGTGGGCCTTTGCCCCGTTCGGAACCAGAAGGAGAAAAGCATCTCACCGCCCTTGCTCCTCCTTTTTCTCCCCTCTCTCCCTCTCCCTCTCTCCTCTCCCTTTCTCTCTCCTTCTCTCTCTCTCTCTCACCATTAATCAGTATCATTATTGGTCTGATAAGTTATCTTCCCAGTTTAAAATCCCGCTGGTCCACCAAAAGACGGAAAAGGGAAACTATCGGGACATGAATGAAAGTTTAGTGGTTGTGTGCGTGTCCCTCACTAGGGTTATCGATAACGAGTCAATCCCTGCACTGCATCAACAATAATAGTTAGATCTCTCATCCCACTTTCTGTTTCGAATGCATGACTTTTAAATTTTACTCCGTTCTCCTCGCCAAAAGCCCTCTTGATAGGAAAGGTTTTGACTTCACCTGGTCTTCCGATACCCACTAACCCCATCGTTATCCTTGACATCCGGTGTCCACGTTGTCAGCAACTAATATATACAGATGACAGGATTATGTATACTTTGGCTACCTAGGTACTCCGTTGTTAGTTATCCAATGATCAGTGGAGAAAAAGGGTTTAACATCCCCTCTGCTGACAGGCGCCACAGGAATTCCGGTGGGCAGTACTCCGTCCGTACTATATTAATATATTATGGAGAAGGGATGGCATAATCTACCCCACTTTCCCTTCGGATGGGACCTCACTGTTTGAAAAAAATAATACAGCAATGAGAGGGGCGGGAAAAGGAAAAATAATTCTGAACTTGATCATACTGAGTTAGTATTCTGCACGGCTGAGTTGTCTTGCATATAATGTTGTTTGCTTCTCCTCCCGTGCTTGCCCTGGCAAATTGAATCAAAAACCGATGACCCGATGACCCGACGTGGATATTGGATTGACTTTCCGCTCCGAGTGAATCAAGACAACGAAAAAGAGGGTAGCTTCGTATGCGCTACCGAGAGAGAGAAAGAGATAGAAAATCAAGACTGGTTCCGTTTGCTCCTATTCGCCTGCCTACCCTTGGTATCGGCGTGAGGTCTAATCAACCGTGAAATTCCAGCCGAACGGCAAACTACACATAGATAGGTCTAGATTCACCCATATATCATTTCAATCAACCCGGAACGACGGAATGCGGATAGCCCGACGTTGATGCCCAACTACCATCGGGCCGGGAAAGAATAGGGTCCGTCCTCTACGGAGGACTGTTATAATCGACGGAGATCAAGTGTAACAGTATGTGATTGCTGTGGGAACGAGTTTATTAAATAAATAAAGCGGAGATTTATATTTAACTCGATCGACTCTCATTTAGGTCAAATGGGGGGTGTTGATTGTTGATCTCAGGAAAGACCAAGTGTTCATTTCACAAGAGGAATAATACTACGGAGTACTCCGTACTTATATGACCTGCAGGGAAAGACGGGGGGCGCACGGTTGAGAATCACTTCTCTGTCCCACGGCACGGGGGATGGATACGCCATCTGTGCTCCCAACCAACATCCAGGGATTTCAGTTTATTATTGATCCATTCGCGATATCCAAGTTTTTTTTTGGAGCTTACAGAGGCTAGTACCGGAAAGGACTCGGGAAAAGTAAGAGGTATTTTGTCCTCCGTACGGAGTCCATACGACGACACTAGAGTAGATTATTGGGGTGGCTGCAGGTAGAGACCAGGATGCAGCGTCCACCCAAGGATAAACTGCTGTTACTGACATCAAAGCGCGAGATTCTTCCAACACGGCAACCAGTTCATTTCATTTCAATTCCCGTCCAATCCGCTTCTCTAACTAAGGAAGTTAATTAATGGAGCTCTTTTATTATTTTTCTTAATCTCTTTTCTATACTCCATATGGTTGTTATTGGGGATGATTGGGCGAGGAGCATGAACTGACCAGGGGAGCGTCTTTTGGTTCTTTTGGTTGTGGTGATCTGCGAGTTGTTGTGGGAGTGTGATTGGCCTCTAAAAGATAATGCAGAACGTGACAGCCAGGTCGATTGGCCAATCACCGGCCGTGTCTGTGGGTCTGTCAGGAACGACCTTTCCCTCTTGGGCCAAGTCTGCTCCAAAAAGAGAAAAGCGTTCTTTTGGGTGGGGACACTCAGGGGTACGTTCCCGCGCTAGTCCGTGTTGGGACGCCAGAGCAGATCGGTGACAGGAGGCAGAAAGGAGGAAGGGAAGGGAAAGGCGGCAAGCACCAGAAGAAGATGACAGAAAGAGAAGAAGCAAGAGAGACGAAAGAGGACGACGACATCGAGCTGGATCTCTCTCTCTCTCTCTCTCTCACACACACACACACTCTCTCTCTTTTTCACTCAATTCCTTGACTGTTTGTCTCTCTTGTCTTGGATCTCTGTCGGATCTCTGATGAGACAGTACTATATTATTTTATACCTCGCTGTGGAACTGTGCATATAATAAACTACACCAACTTCCCTCCCTCTTCTCGAATTATTTCGTTTATTTTTATGCTTTAACCCGTTTCTATCTTATAAACCTATTTTATATCTACTTAATTCTTAATCAATTCTTCTTCCTGTCGGTCCGGCGTATTTTGTTCAACCCCCAAGATCAGATCCAACCAGCTCCAATTCCTTCGCGCCAGCTAATTGTCGCCGCGTGGTAGCCTCGCAGCCCTTCCTCCAGCCAACTAAACTGTCAAATAAACAGCGCAGACTAGAAATACCAGCTGGAAACCCACTTCCGACCACTGAGAAAGCAAGATATCTGCAGGATATGAGATGATACCAAGATTCCCATACTAACACCGGGGATGGATATGGACATCGAAACAAATGACCTCCCCAAAATCAAATGTTCTGATTGCCATGCTGAGGTCGAATTGATTTCCCTGGGGGAGCATGTTTGCTCGAAACAGCCTCTCAAAGGTTCGTTGCTGCAATCTACATCTACACCTTTTTTTTGTTTTTTTTTTTTTTTTTTCGGTACTACTTGTTTTGGTCGCTAACTATCAACATAGCAACCACCACTCTCAACCCGGAAGCAGATCGTCCACAACCCTTAAAGAGAGGCCTCAGCCGAGAATCCCTCTTTAATAGGCTAGGTCGAGTTCTTCCACCTCCACCAATCGACCCTTCCGCTGCAAGTATGTGCCGTTCTCGCGAGATCCTGCCTCTCAACCTGCTCGGTTTAATTAACAAGCTCTCCATCTAGATCGCCCATTCCTTAGTAGCCCATTCAGTATCAGCCCTCTATCACCCTCCCCACGATCTCCATTCCGACAACCTCCGCGCAGTCAAACTAGCCCACTACCACCCCGGCCTCCACCTAGCCCAGAACGAACCAATCTAGATTGTGCATTTCCCCCTTTCCCCAGGTCTGCATCTGCCAGCAGCTCGAAGAAAAAACCTGCCTCAATTCTGAATCGCCAATCCCAAACACTAAGGTTGGCAAGCCCGGATGGCAGCGAATATAGCAATGTTTCTCAGCCAGCTTTTGACACTCCTGAGCTTTCCCCTAATCTCGAAAAGGGCTCTCCAGAAGATGGTCACCGTCGGCCACGGTCACGATCAAGGGCCAATAGGCATAGACGAGAGGTCTCAATAGACAGTAAAAGCCTGCAACGAATATCGCTGGCCAGCGCTCGGTTCAATGGATTGCCGTCGCCAATTTCCCCGGCTGGAATATATCCGGGTATGTCGAACGGTGTTGAAGAGATCCCACCTCTCCCTACAGCTTCAATTACTGGCTTTGCTATAAGCTCGGACCTACACATGCCAGATGCCTCTCGCTCCGATCACACCCAGAAGGAATCCCATCAGAACGGAAACATATTACAGCCAGATGCCAAAAGACAGCAAGCTGAAAACGCTATACTAGATTTTGGTATATTATCTAGAACCAGCTCCCCCGAGCGGATATCAGGTTATCATGAGGCGCAGTATAACGATTCTGCGCTAAACCCATCCCAAAATTCGACGGCTACGAAACTACCTTCTCATCAAGCTGACGAAAAATTCTCGATGTCCAACTTCGCCAGAGGGCTTGGAATGGCTGACCCATACCATAATACCAACGATTCGACATCCTCATCCTCATCCGCTCCTTCTGAAGCTCCATCTGGCGGTTCATTCTCGAGTCGTCCTTCCGAAACATCGAGTGTATCAGAACCGAAATCCGCCATGTCCGAAAAGCTGTCCGATCATCCAATCGAACACATTCCTCCGCCACCCCCAAACCCATATCATTATGATTTAGACTCCCCTACTGACCCCCTATTCCAACACGGTCGATTATCGAAACCCCCATCGCGACAAGGCCGACGACCAGATACCCAATCTCCTCCACCACAACCAGAGCCACAGCCACAGCTACCGCCACCACCACCATCGCCATCGCACACCACAGACGCAAGTACAGATAAAGTTCAACAACCTCAAGTTCAAAAAGCCGACCCACCACCTAGATTAGGAGCGCCAGCGAAACCCCGTCGTACCCGTTGTCGCGGATGCCATGAAATTATAACTGGGAAGTCAGTCTCCTGTGCTGATGGCCGACTTACTGGTCGGTACCACAAAGCCTGTTTTGTGTGCTATACGTGCCAATCTCCCTTTCAGACCGCAGACTTTTATATACTGGACAACAACCCTTACTGTGCACATCATTATCACCTACTCAACGGCACTCTCTGTTGTACCTGTGACAAGGGCATTGAAGGTCCATGTCTCGAAACCGAGGAACCACTCAATCCACCAAGCGAGGGAACCAAGCTTCCCAATCATCAGAATAATGAGTCCAAGCAACATAATAAAAAATATCATCCAGACTGTTTCAAATGTCGAACTTGTCGTATCGTGCTAACGGGAGACTACTTTGATTGGAACGGCCATATATACTGCGAACGTGACGGGAGGAGGGCTGCTCTACATTCCCAACAGCAACACCAACCACAGCCTCATAATCAGAATCAGCAAGGTTGGAATCATCCTCCAGCTTCGCATTCTATGCACCCGTTGCACCCTCCGCACCCTCCGCATCCGTCACACTCCCCGCATATACCTCCCCCTGGTCCTCCATACCAGAGACCACCATTCGTTTCCTCGCCTCTAGCTGGTGCGCCAGCTCACCATCGCCCAGGTGATTCTCGGTACAGACCAATGCACCCCTCATCTCTCGGCCCAGGTCCAGGTCCGGGACGCGGGCCACCAAGTCCAGGCCCGGGTAGTAGTATGCAGAAGCATAACTCGAATATGAATGGGAACCCTCAAGCACGCAACCCGCCCACAAACAGAAGGTTCCCCGAACGGAGAACCACAAAGTTGATGATGGTATAAGGTAATGGATGCGTCCAAGGAAAGATATATGGGTATATATTTATAATTTTATTTAAGTTTCTTTTTTGATTAATATTTGCAACGATATTCCCGCTCCTGCATCATGCTTACCCCTTCCTCGCCTGCCCTCATGCGTTTGCTTGCTATACTAATATACCCCTGCGCGCACTACGTATTTCGCTCGCTCTCGCTCTCTAATTCTGAAGCTACCTTACGTGTTCGTCTACCTCTCTCATTCTACTTTTCACATTGCGTTATATTGTACCATACCCCTTCTTCTACCGCAGAAGCACCGTGTTGACCTTTCAACGATCCTTTTCTTAATTTACTTCTTCTACTTAGTGAACATCTTTGTATATATTTTGTTATCTTTACTTTTTTTTTCTTGTTCCATTTGGTGTTTTCATCACACCCGGCTCTTCTGATTTAAATTCTCTCTTTTTTTTTTATTCCATTCCCATTCATTCTTGTTTCAAGATATCCCAGTTCTAATGTAATCAATGTACGATTCAGTGCAACCCTGCTTGCTAGATATCCTAATGCGAATGATTACAAGATTAATAGTTATCATTGTCCATCCATGTTTGTAACTCCCTAGAAGCAATTGCTACAGTTGGAAGTGATTAATATTATTTACGATTGCAACCTTTAATTACGAAACAGAAAAGTATGGGAGAGCAATAGTTAATTCTGATGAGAAAGAAAAGATAATCATTATCAAAGAACTCGGGGAGAGAATTTATAAAAGTGAAATGAAATGGCATTGGTCTAATGGGTATTTATTGATATAATCATCAAAACAAATCAAAATCATAATCAATCTCGATTGGGGAAGGGCAGAATGGCGTCTTCACTGCCACTGCCACTATGCTGTTCTTGATCCAGATTCTCCACGCGAGACTCCTCTGCCACTTGTTGCTGTCCAGGAAATTCTGCTGCTTCTCCCGCTATTACTGGCGGCTTGGATTCCTCCAACCCGGCTTCCAAATTCCCATGCTCTCTCGCCCGTGTGCTCCTCTCGACCTTCGTCCTCCAAGCCGGTTTTTGCTCCTTAAACATGGTCTCGACTTCCTCCAAGGTCTTTCCCGCAGTTTCTGGGAAAGCGAGGAACACGTGCACGGTCATCGCCAGACAAAAGACGCCAAAAATCATATATGTCCTCCATTGAATGGATGCAAACGCTGGAGGGACAAAATACGAAAGGGCGAAATTAAAAATCCAGTTCGCTGACGTCGAGAGAGCAACTGCCTTACCACGCACACGGAGCGGGTAAAGCTCGGGAGGGTAGATCCAGGAGACAGGACCCCAGGTTGGAGCAAACGAAGCGACGAAGAGGTAGGTGCAGGCGATCACTCCCTTTGCAGCACCACCCTGGTTGACGGACCACGAGGCAGCCTTGACACCATCAATACCTTCCGGTACTAGGTGGCCATTGTTCCCCATTAGCCCGCCAGTGGCGAACATGAAGACACACATCAATGTGCCTCCGACCAAAAGAGTCCAGCGGCGGCCCCAGGTGTCAACCCAGATCAGGGCAGGGACGGTCATCACAACATCTTTTTGGGATAAAATGTTAGTACAACGGTCAATTTCGCTATCACTAGAGAGCTCACTTACTAATAATGAATTGGATCGACGAGGAGAGCAACAGGTTGTCCCCCTGCATCCCTGCCATTGCAAAAACGTAAGTGATCTGGAAGGAGGAAGAAAGTTAGCTAACTTATTCTAGGTGTTTCAAAAAAAAAAAAAAAAAAAAAAAGAAAAAAAAAAAAGGTTGAAAATATAAATTACAAAAAAGAAAAGAAAAAGAAAAAGG
>JANTQB010000032.1:150315-180078 GCA_032988175.1 Myotisia sp. PD_48 | reverse complement strand
TAACCATTGTATTTAATATGTATATTTCTAATTAAGTGTGGTTGTTTAATTGAATTTGTTCAAGACAGTCGAATCAGTTGACCGGGAAGGTTGTGTGACCAGGAAGGTTGTGGATTACGTTAACCTATTGCCGCCCACCTGGTAAAAAAAGTCATAGTTTAATGGTAAACTAACTATTCACGCCTTTTTCGACGCGCATCTTTCAGTTCAACTTCACAAACTTCTCTCAAGACCAGACCGGTTCAATATGGAGTAGAAACGCGATCAACATTAACCTTCTCGAGAGAGAGACCAGACGGGTAGCTTCCACATTGGACTAGAATCGGGTTCAACATCAAACTCCTCTCGAGACCAGACCGGTAGCTTCAACATGGAGTAGAAACGCGTTCTTCGACTGGGAACAGAGACACCCATGCTATGGATAGTGATCCGTTCTTTTGGTCTATTGACCAGGTAGTGGCATACCTTTGCTATGCTACCTTTCCCTGGGCAAAATCATCCTTGCCTCGTCCCGATCCAACTTTTTTAGAGGAGCGCTTGAGAGAACATGATGTCAATGGCGAACTCCTTCTAACAGAGATTGACAGAAATATATTGTTGCAAGATTTCTTGTTGAAATCACTTGGGCAAAGGGCAACAATCTTTAAAGCTATTCAATACTTGAGAAGTATATCAGCTGAATATAGCTGTTGCACTAATCAATTGGATGTGCTGCGGCATATTAATTCAAAATCCAATACTCCAACCCCAATTCCTCCAATCTATATTCCTATTTCGAATAACGATCGCGAACCGCAGCATATCGATTCAACTCCGATCCCGATCCCTATTTCTGATAATGTTCGTGTACCACGGCGCCTTGATTCAACTCCCGATACTCCGATTCCAATCGAAATTCCCATTCCGAATAACGATCGCGCCGTAGAGCTGTCATTGCCAACCGTCGACCCGTCTCTTCGTAAAAATGAAAACTTTGTTGTGGCGGGTGATGGAAGAAAGAGACGGAGGCTCAATCTTCAGACTCCACAAACCTCCACCATATCTCCGCAGAATCCTTTGCATAATCAGCCGCAGTACCTCCCGGCCAAGAAGCTTCCTGTTGCTGACATCTTCTATCAAGGAATAGAATCTGACGATGAGGACGACTTTTCCTTCGTCAGGAACGAATCTTATGCCCCTGGCCAGAGCGTGTTTGTCAATCGGCAATTACACCACTACTTTCAGCAAACACCCCAACCATTTGAAGATGGTGTTGCAGTATTTCCGTATAACAAAACCGCAATTATCGAGAATACACCTCAATATTTTACACTTTTCAGGGAAAGGGACAAAAGGGTCAGAGTTAGTAAGGAAGAGATAGGCCACTGGCCGCACTTGTCTAATAGGCAGGCTGGATTGGATTTTATTCTCAAAAAATACCCACCTCAACCAGATACGGAGGATGTTTTTCCTTTATATGGAGATTCGGGCTCCGAAAATGATGATTATGATTCAGAGACTTGGCAGGAGATGAATGAGGGCGTGGAAGGCCAAACAGCGGGCCCAAAAAATATCTCATTGGTTGAACTTGATACTATCATTGATGATTGTATAACCGGATTTATTGAGAAATGGAAATCTAACAAACTTCCTGTTGAAGATGCAAGAGCGTCAAGATTATGGTTACAATCAAGACGCAAACGCACTTTCCGCAGGAGTATCCATGCGGCAAAGAATAATATCTTTCATCTTGAAAAAAGGTTGAATGATTTACGGAAAGCAATTAAAGGGAGCCAGTGGACAAAGAAAGAAGATGTTCAATTGCAGTGTATTGCAATGGAAAATACCATCATTGACCGCGAGCTACAAAAATGGAAAATCGAGGTCTTAGAACGAGACACCTGCCCACAAAAACCACAGAAACAAGCAACCATTCTGCCTACAAAACCATCTAAGCAACGTCATCAGCTAGATGATGAAGAGTCTCTCAGTTCCATGAGCGATAGTTTCATTGACAAGTCCGACTTATCTGATTTTGTTCCTGAGGAGTACCCTGTTCCCACAACAAACGTCATTGGATCTAAACCAGCACCTCCGCCTAAGAACTCCGGTCATTCCGATGGTCCTTTCGTAACTACTGACCATATCGATTTAACCCAATACGGCGATGAAGAGCCTGAGCCAGCTGAAGAAATACCTGAGCCAGCTGAAGAGGTACCTGGGCCAGCTAAAGAAGTACTTGAGCCTGTAGAAGAAGTACCCGAGCCTGCAGAAGAAGTACCTGGTCCTCTAGAGGTCCATACTCCACCATTAAACCCAATCGATGGTCCTTCTACCAATACACTCAAGACATTAGATGATGATTACGCTCCAAGCGCCCCAAAGTGCCCATCGCTCCCTGATATTTCTGACATCAGGGGCATCCGGAAATGTCCTACATTTTTTCTAGAAGAGCGTCGAGATCGTAAACGGCTTCTTGCTAAGCTTATTTACTCCCTCACAGAAGCAGAGCAGACAGGATTAACTAAGTTACTTGAGTCTCTTGAAAAAGCAACCTGGCGATCACGCGTACGGGATGCGCTCTATGTAATAAGGGGTAAAAAATCAAAGCGGATAAGAGAGGGGGATAATAGCCAGCAAGATCTTTTTTTACGACTGGCTAGTCTATATGTGTCATGGCTAAACATCAAGAAATACAGCAACACCAAGGGAATTAGAAGATACATAATAGCCGCAGCCCTCAAGAACGATAATTTGTTGCCATTCTATGATGATTTAACTTTGATTTTGCTAGCTAAGCAGGGCCAGGATCTTCTTAAAAAGTTCACTCAGCCAACTCGACGGGAGTTCTTTCAACCAACCCAACGGGAGCCATCAGAAGCTCACCCAGAGAATGTGATAGTTATATCCGATCAGGGCTCTGAAGAAGATGTTGCGCCCACAGACCCGACACCGAGATTCACACCTCGGAAAAAGAGAGTCAGGGCAGTGAAAGAGAGTGTAGAAGCCTTAGATTCTCAAGAAAGGGCACGTCGCCGTTTGGAAGAGGAAGATAAGAAACAGAAGCGCCTTTTTGAGCAGCTGCATAAGCAGGGCCTAGACGAAAGTCATGCAGAGAATAAAATTATTAGCTTTGATCAGCCAATTATATGCTTAGATCCGCATATTGGAAGATTAGTAAAGGACCATCAACTTGTTGGTATTCGGTTTCTCTGGCGAGAATTGGTTAAGGATGAGAAGGGTCAGGGATGCCTACTTGCCCATACTATGGGCCTAGGTAAAACTATGCAAGTGTAAGTACCCCGTACATACATTCTATCACTGCAACTGTTTGCCTATTACTACAACTTTTTGCCTATTACTTACTAAAATGTTTCTGCCCTTTCTTAAGAATCTCATTCTTGGTGGCCGTTGCTAGTGCCTCAAATTCATCCAATAAGGCTATTCAACAGCAAATCCCAGAGCGCCTTCGACAGTCCCGCACACTGATCCTATGCCCATCATCCTTGATACAGAATTGGAGGGAAGAGTTCTTAAGGTGGACCCCAAGCCAGCATTTTCTAGGCCAGCTGCATATGATACTCCCAAGCCCTTTAATTGAACGGCGGCTTCGTGATATTGATACCTGGTATAAAGAAGGTGGTATTCTTCTAATAAGCTATAGCATTTTTCGAGCAACAGTCCTAGATAAATCAACAAAAGCTAGAGCACGCCTTACAGATGACCAACATGAGATTGTGCAAAAGCAGTTACTCGAAGGACCAAGTATTGTTGTTGCTGATGAGGCACATCAGATGAAGAACCGAAAGTCAGCAATCTCCGAGGCCGCAACCAGATTCAAGACCAAAAGCCGCATTGCTCTAACAGGTTCACCACTTGCTAATAATTTAACTGATTATTATTCTATGATTGACTGGATATCACCTGGATACTTAGGGAATTTTATTCAGTTTAAGGCTAAATATATTGAGCCTATTGAAGCGGGGCTATATGCGGATAGCACGTCAAACGAACGCCGTCGATCTTTGAAGAAATTAGAAGTATTGAAGGTTGATCTTGCGCCCAAAATCAATCGTGCTGATATATCAGTACTAGAAGCCGATATCCCATCAAAGGTTGAGTTTGTTATTACTCTTCCTCTTACCACTCTTCAGGAGTCCGCCTTCAAACAGTACATTCAGTACATGTCAAAGTCATTAGAGAACAGAGTTCAGAATGCACGACTATGGGACTGGCTCGCGATTCTATCGCTTCTATGCAATCACCCAGCTTGCTTTATAGGCCAGCTTAAAGCGCGTCAAAAAGCAAAACCCCCACAAACACCCCCACAAACACAGCTATTAGAATCCGATTCCGCATCAGACGAATTGCCAACTCCACAGCTTCCAGATCAGTTTATGGTTCAGCTGCTCCAAACATTTGCTAATATGGATACGAAATCTCCAACATTATCTTATCGGACTTTAATTGCAGATCAGATAATTGAAGAATCTGTTAGGGTTGGTGATAAGGTATTAGTGTTTTCGCACAGTATCCCAACCCTGAATTATCTTCAACATATTTTAACCCTGAAGAACCGGAAATTTTGCCGTCTTGATGGCAAGACCCCAATAAACTCTAGACAGGAGGCTACAAAAGCATTTAGCCGACCTGATTCTGAGATGGAAGTTTACCTAATTTCGACTAGGGCTGGGGGGTTAGGTCTTAACATTCCTGGTGCTAACAGGGTCATCATTTTCGATTTCTCATTCAATCCCACATGGGAAGAACAAGCTGTTGGCAGAGCATTCCGTATTGGTCAGAAAAAGGAAGTGTTCGTCTATCGATTTCTTGCAGGAGGGACATTTGAGGATGTTATCCATAATAAATCGCTATTCAAAACACAACTCTCATCTCGAGTAGTTGATAAAAGGTGCCCGGTTCGCGCAGCAACTAAAAACGCAAAGGATTACCTCTTCGAACCTAAGGTTGTACAACAAGAAGATCTCTCTGAATTCAAAGGGAAAGATCCAAAAGTATTGGATGAGATTCTTGCACGCCCTAACGCAATTCGGAAAATTACCCTAACGGAAACCTTCCATCGTGAGGATAATGATAAACTAACTCCGGAGGAAGAGACTGCTGTCCAAGAAGAACTGGATGATGAGCGGTTGAAACGAAATGATCCGGCTGCTTGGGAAATAAAGAACAACGAGCGACAGCGCAGAGAGGACGCTACTTTGTCCCGTTATCGAGTTCATGCTAGCTCTCAGCCTCCGCGCCTGAATGTAGCTCCTCGTTATACACCGACATCACCAGTTCCCAATCAGCCTCCAAGCTCTGCACCTCAAATGGGTCCTCCTCCACTTCCCCCCGATGTTAGTGTTTCCAATCCAATACCGATACAGCAAGCTTCGTCGACTATGCATATCCCTCGGCCACAGATACTACTTCCGTCTGTGCAGACCGCATATGCGCCTCCTATGGCACCTACACCTCCGGCACCTCCCAGGCATATCGAAGGTTCAGGCCCGAAGAACCACAAGGAAACGCCAGGTAAGCCAGCCGAATTAGTATCGATCACACCATTTGCAAGGGTAAACAACTGAGATAAATGTCCATTAAAGAACCACCGATCCAGAAATCCCGTACACAGTGCACCCAACAATAACCCCAGCCACCTGATCTCTTTTTTTCTCTCCTAGCACGCTCAACTCTGCTACAATAGTCGAAGCAAACGAACGGTAAATCCTATATCTCGAAGAGCTGCACAGCCAGATCGAAGTGTTTTTCATGTTCATACATTCTTTGCATTTCCCTTTCTTTTTCTTTCCTTTCTACCTTTCTTTCTGCCATTCTCCCATCCTTTCTTTTAATTTTTATATCCTTCATTCTAATAATTTTGCGGCTCTAACTCTTGGGTGGTGTACGGCCTTCGTTCGGTTTCGGTTTTGCATGGTTGCGGGGATACATAGATCTTTATTTGGGACCGCAACTATTTCTGCATGGAAAGCAGGATTACCTGGAGCCCGAATGGATGGGTTGGTTGTTTATGGAAAGCCTTGGGAATAATACATACTATATTAATAATACCGACAATGGGCTAAAATCCCTACTGTCCTCCCTATATGCAGGGGGCGGAAGCCTGATGTCAATAAACAGAAATAAAAAACAATAAACAATATTAAAATTCAAGTATCAATTCCTGCTAGGATAACGAACTCCATGCGGAGTATAATGTATCTACAACACTCCTTTCGTGCTGATCACTTCTCCCTCCTTGCCAGCAACTTTCGAAGTAGCATCTTTCGTGGCAACTGCCAACGCCTTGAAGGCAGCCTCAGCGCGATGATGATCATTAACACCCTTAAGTATATCAACATGTAGTGTAACGCCGGCAGTATATGAAAAGCTCTGTAGGCCGTGTGGGATCATTTGGGTGCTCAGATTTCCAATTTTCGCATCTTTAAACTCGATTTCCCCATCAAAGTATGGTCGCGATGAGATATCTATGACAGCCCGAGCAAGAGCCTCGTCCAGCGGAGCATACGCACTTCCGAACCGTCGAATTCCCTTCCTATCCCCGAGAGCCTTTGAGAAAGCTTCTCCTAGCGCTAGAAATGTATCTTCAGTTGTATGATGGTCATCAACTAGTTACGTGCTGAGTTAGCCAGTGTTATTGTCAGTTAGTTACGTATGTGGACCAAACAAAAAAACTTACTAGCTAAATCGCCAAGGGTTCGAATTCTCAAGCTCCAGCCACCATGCTTTGCTAATGCGTGGAGCATATGATCTAGAAAGCCGACCCCTGTCCATACCCATATATGTTGGGATGCGGATATCTGGCATGCATGGTGTTCGTCGGATTGAGGGGGGATGGTGCGACTTTTGAAAGCAGCATGGCTATCTGGAAGAAGATCAAGGGGACCTCCATCTATCGAAAGAGAGATCTGAGTCTTGGTCTCTTTGGTGAATCTCTCCACATATGAGGTGCGAAGAGACGCCATGGTTAATTGGATCTGGACAAGCTTCCTTTTTTATAATTGTAAGCGAATCAAGTTGTCGGCAAAAGTAACCGCGAGAGAAAAAAAGAAAGGAAACACCAGGATAAGATAAGGTCACGTGATGTTGAGATAACGAAGGGTCAGATGATTTCAGTTCACCGCCTGTCTCGTTATAACGGGGCTCCAGTATCAATTTACTAACGTAGGAACAGATATCATGACAAGAAGAATAACAAGAAGAATAGAAAAAAGAAAAGGAAAACAAGTTGTAGATTGTTCTATCAGCCCAAATGAATACAATGCCAGATCGCCTTATCCCACTTGAACCAAGAACCCATTACCATTTGCATCCCAACCAGCAATACAATGTGTCAATAATCATGACTCTGGTACATAATCATCATGCCAGAAGCAAATTCGTAAATAAGTAAGTGTACACTGAACTCCACGGTTACCAAGTAATCAATACATGCAAGACATTGCCGAGAGACATGCCTATGATTCCTTAGAGTCAGGCTTATCTTGAAGTGGTTCGTCTTGAGCCTGGTCAGCGGTGACTGCGTTATCGGCATTCATCTTCTCTTCGTAAGCCTTTTTTCCAAGTGCTTTTGCGAAGAGAACTTGGGGTTTAGCACTACACAAAGTCTGTTAGCCTATGCTCTCGATGAGATGAAGAATGGGAAGGAATTGGAATGAATACTTTTTGAATTTCTTTCCCTTCAAATTGCTGAGTTTTTGTGTACAAGGGCTCATTATTCCATCAGATGGAGAGATGTAATGTCCGGAAGGTCTAAATGTAATACAATTCACACAATATTAGTTCAACTGTGTTACCCGTGTCAATTTCTGGATTGGAAAGGGGGATAGACATACTGCATTGTACCGTTTTCTAACTTCTCTTTGAGGACTTCACGATGATATTCCATACACTTTGTTGTTGCAGCTTTGAGGTCGGTTCCGAGGTCGCCTGTTACGTTTGGTCTCGTCGTGGAGTTAAATGACTTGAGATGAGTGTTTGTTGGGCGGGTCGAGAGAGGATGTTTAGCTGGACTGGATGGATTGGATGATGACATCATGATTAGATTGAACTGATGCTGAAGCTGAAGTTGTGTATGTAGACAAAGTAATGAAAGGTATGCCAAACGTTTGTATCTTGATTTTCTTGGGTTTGATGGAATTATTTGGCAGGGGGGAGAAGATTGTGATCTGGGAAGATGATTGGGAGCTGGTAACTTTATATATCTCAGACTCAAGTGGAGGAAAAGGATATGAAGATGGGACAAGTTGTGCTCGTTTGTTGTTGTTTTGTTGTTATTTTGTTATTATTGTGTTGTTATGGTTGAAAGGTAAACAAGAATGGAGGAGGGTGGATGAAGATATTGGCAAGGAACAAGGGACATGATCGGACTTACCAAGCTATAGCGTCGAGGCCCCGGTTAATAAACAAGCTTGCAGGTTACCTTTCCACCCGGAATGGAGCAAGAGCAAGAGAACGAGATGTTCAGAGAGCGGCGAGGTTGGATGACGAGAGCCAGAATTTTATGTTGATAAGCCGGATCACCGATAGTTTCCATGGCAACGGCCCGCTCCCTAGCCAACGAATAGCAACTAGCAACGACAGCAAAGAATCATGACTCACGGTTGAGAAGGAATACGAAGAGGCATGGATATTGTAGTTAATTAGATGCTCCGTTCTCCAATCCCCGAATGTGGATAATTAAAACAACTTAGATATACTACAGGTACTCCGGGATCCATCCCTCTTGCGCCAGTAAACAACATACCACCATGCCAAAATCCTCCAAAAACACAGAAATAGAGGAGAAAAAAAGGGGTTAGAAAAAGGAGAAGTACAAAATGGTATATCAAGTTCACACATTAGCAATATATATACATGGATATGAGCTACGAACTCGGTTATCTTCTCCTATTCCCCTAAAAGGGTAACATCAACATAGTCAAGTCAGGGTTCAGTCAATCATACTGTAGATTTGTAGCCGCGCGTCCTGTCGGGGGTTAGACTTGATGTGGGTTTGTTTGTATTCGGGTCTGGCCTCGCTGGCTGAAGTATAGCATACACTTCCTCAGGCTCTAATATATATCATAACATATCATGGTCATTAATTCATGAAGGTGCCAAATGGTGGTTATTTAGATCGTAATCCTGCGATTGGTCGCCAACGTTTGAATCACCTAGAGATTTTTCAGGTAAGTTCAGACTTGACACCGAATCCACCATCTCATTCGTAGAGAGAGCTACTTCGTCCGTGCTCTCTGAGCCTGGGTACCGGATTTGTTTGTCATCTAGTTCAAGCGGAGTAGTAGCTTCCGACGGAGGCGTAGCTGGGGAGTATGTAAAGCTGGGATTACACATTTCGCAGTCTGTCTGTTCATCGGACGGGTTTCGACGGTGGTGAGGTCGGCGATGCCGATGCCGGAGATCTGGATCATCACTTGTATTATGTAGGCGCGAGACTGGCGCGGACGAAAGATGTCGAGTCGATATTGGGCTAGGGCTAGCCGACGGAGCTGGTGTTTCGTAGGCAGTAGGCGAGGAGTATCGGAAACTTTGTGTCCGGGAAACGATGTTTTGCACTCTCGGGAAGTCGAGATATGCGCCTACAGAGCTACGCGAGAAGAGTAATAGGCCGAAGCAAATCAGGACAAATATGCTCTGCAAGACCGAGACCTTCTTCTGGAAGACAAGCTCATCTGCTAGTATGCCGAGTTGGGAGGTGACGGCAAATACTTCTCTATGGTATTGTTGGCGTTGTTGCTCGAACTCTATGAATACCGAATGCCAGAGACTGTCGTATTGCTGCCGGAACTCTTTGAGTTCTTGAAGCACCGTGGCGTTGAGGTTCTCGAGAAAAGCAGTTGTTTTAGCTAACTGCCGCTTCTCAACCTTGTTGAAAGCATCACGAAGGATTCGAGATTGCTCCTCGATATATAAGAGGGAAAGGGTGGAATTAGTTTCTAACATCTGTAGCCGTTTATTGACAGACTTGAAGAATGATTCTTGAGTCGTCGGTGGCGGTGATGGGTAAGGTTGCACGGTAGGCGTGACTATTCGAGAAGCGTTGGTAGATGAGGAACTGCTACTATCCCCATTCCCTACGGGAGCTGTAGAGGAATCAGCCTTAGTGTCGGAATAAGTTGCTCGATACTGGCTTTCTGCACCAGTAGAAACGGCTGAATAGGAATTCGAGCCTGAGGGTCCTTGTTCGGATTGGGGAACATAACCCGAAGATCGGCTTGTTAAAGAATTGGGTTCTTCATCATATATCTTATCTTTTGTCCGATATGCTTCAGCGGCTCGTTCTCGAATAGCACACATTTCATCAGAAACCAGGCCAAGCAGGATACTCTCGGTCTCATTGCGTTCCAAAAAACATCTCAACCCAGCCAACTCCTCTTCCGAAAGCACGAACGTAGCCAGGCCCGAATCTGTGTTGTTAGAAATAGTATCAACAGAGGTCTCATTGTCGCTATTCGCAGCTCCACGATCGTTTTCCCCATTCCGTGGAGTAGGCTGATCTTGTATTTTTAATCGTGCTGAGGCTTCTTCTTCAGCCCTGACAGCTTCTCCATCATTTTTATATTCCTCCATCATAGTCGTACCGTGGACTCGAATTAAGCTCACTGGACAGTAGAATTCATTTCCGTAATGAGAAAGAAATTCAATCTTTAGATATCTCGCCCAGATGAGCGGGGTTTCCACCGCAAAAGCCTGCACTTCGCGAGTGTTGGTGGCCTCGTATGTACCCAGGACTTTCCAGCCATCTTGCTTAGGCGGATATCTATCAGTCACGCTGACCCTGAAGGAGCGGAATATCGAGCTGAAGAACTCATAATTGGCCAAAACAATCGTGTCGACGAGGATATCGTCACACATTTCCAGAATGACGAATTTATCCTTCTCTCTACATTCGCTCAGCATGTAACTATCCTTGTTTTCGATCAGCACGGCCGAAGAACCGGTAGTTTTGGGGTTAGTTTTCAGCACCGTGGCAGCACAGTCGAACGATGCGTAGTTAAACCGTTCCTTGCAGGTTGTCCCTGCATCTTTCCTGCGTGATAAGCCTTTGCGCGGAGCGTCCTGGCCCTCCGTTTCGGCCACGGAGGAAGGCTTTTGGCCAGCCCGCCAGCCATCTCCATTCCCATTCTCATTATTTGGATGAAGTAATTTCCCTCCTTCTTTCCTCTCCCACGATGCTATCCCCGCGTTATCTGTAGAAAATCCTCCAAACTCGAGCTCTATTTCCCCTTCTTCGCCCAAGGCATCCAAATTATTGATATCGGTAGGACGTCTCCTCCCGTTCGATCCTCCCATGTCTGCATCCGCTTTGCCATGTCCACGGATATTCTCCGCTGATTGACCAGCCTTCGCAAGGTTCTCCTTCTTCCACTCCTCAAAGGATAAAAACTTCACGTTATCCAGCAACGAGTCAGTGTCTGTATCCTCGCCTCCCTTCCCATCTATAATTCCATCCACTGATACACTGCTCGATGGCGTTGGTCCCGCCGAAGCTAGAAACGAAGAAGCTGCCGTAGATACCGTCACGCTCATATTTGAACCGCCGCCACCAGCATCACCCGGAGCTATCGAGGAGGTAGTAGTTGTGGTAGTATTAAACGTTGGAGGAATTGCATTGACAGCCCATCTTGTCTCCAAGCACATTGGGTACCGAATATATTCCGCGTGTATATCGGCGAGCGGCCAACGGCACACAGAGCTGGTAGTATCTGGCATCAACCGCTGGTCTGACGAAGGTGGGGATGATGATAGTGGAGGAGGACCTTCTTCCACTGGGCTTGGATGGGCATTATTCGCGGAGCAACAATGTGCAGCGAGGAACAGGAACAGGAACGAAGCGACACGGTCGTTGCGGCATTTAAACGGCTGACGGTCCCAGCGTGTCCTCTTCTTCATTATGAGGTGTCCGTTTCGATTATTTTCGGATCGGTTGTAAGCCTCGACAAGCGAGCGACGGGGATGCTAGGGGTTGGGGTAAGGCCACATTGCAGATGGTGTCGTGAATAGATTAACTTATAGGAATTGTACGGCGAGTTAATATATCGTATTGGCTAGGAGCCCTGAAATATTGATTTGATCGCGAGAGTCGGCTGGAATGCTCAAGAGAGTTTTTTTCGTTGCTCTTTTCTTTTTTCTGCTTCAGGAGAGAAGCGCATCCATGGGACAGACTCGACTAATCACGGTGAAGGCGAAAGAAAGAAAGTTGGGATTTTCGCCAGGGATCAATCAAATTGGAGCGAGATCAAACTCTCTAATAATTAATAACTCTTTAATGAGAAATCAAATCAATCATCCAGTCCCCTCCACCCTCGGCACAGACATGAACTCCGCACCGCATTTTCATTCTGAGCATCGAAATGATTGAGGGGGAGAATGTCTATTCAGTGTGTGGAAGTTACTTTATTCAACGAGTCGGTGAAGCAGCCAAGGTCAAAGCTATCTCCACCAGAAAGAGTGTACTAGTAACTACTATCTTACATATATCTAGCTAACTAGTGGTTAGTTATGCGGTGAAGAAAAGAAAAGAAAACGATACTTTGTTCCTAGCCAGGAAAATGCTTTTGTTTCATTAGTTTCTGTCCTAATACTTCTGTTTCTCAATCACTAAAATCCAATATCCAAGTCCAATCCTCCTCCAGACGGAGAAAATCCAGGCCAGGAGAGATAGAAAGAGAATTGAGACAAGAAAAAGAGATTCACAAAAATAACATGCCATTGAAACAATGTAGTATCATCCATGGCTAAAACCTGGTAATATCACTTCCTTTCCACTTCAGATGAAGTGGCTGCTAAACAGACAAAGCCGTTGTTCAGCACACATCTCCTTTTTTCTCCTGTTTCATTTCAATTTGTTCTCTGAAATAAATGGCAGGGAAAATCCAAAAAAAAACAGAAAAAAAAAACAAATAGTGTAGGCCCATTTCCCCTCTCAGAGGAAAAAAAAATATATGAAAAACACAGAGACATCAATCCGCTATAAGCACCAAAAATATCCTGTGATAATAAAAAGCAATAGTAATAATAGCAGTAAGAATAGAAAAGTGGAGAGTAAAGGTATTATATCTGTAATTTCGGTTGGGGGGAAGACATCGAATGTGTGAGAAATAAAAAATAAAACGCCGCACGAGGTATAGAACCCGTCTGTGAGAATCACCAATGTAATGTTTTTTCAGCACCCAATATAATGTTGTTGTATAATCAGATCCGTCCATGCCGACCCATATTTATCAATAGTCATAAGTGCAGTTATATAGTGTACAGGGTAACGGTAAAATTCGCAATTCATCCGACTCCGGGAAGACGCTTAGTGTTGTTGCAAACTAGGTTGAGAGCGGACGGTAATAAATAGAGCCAGATGCAGATCGGTTTGTCGAAATATTAGGAATAGAAATCGAAAGGGTAAAAAAAGTAAAAAGGTAATTATCCTGCCGCAAGATGTCGCTGATTCAAGGTGGAAAGAAGATGCTAAAAGTTGTCGTTATGAGAGGAGAAATGGGAATCATCGTTTTTTTTTTGTCATTATTATTCTCTTTTTTTTTTCTGTTTTCATGCCATGCAGTCGAGAGAGAGAGAAGGGGCGATAAGGAAAGTGACCAGGTTTTATGGGAACTCGAAAGAACTACGGGTGTAGATCCTGCCAGCCGCCAATAAAATCAAAATCGTCATCAGTCGCTCCATCAAAGTTTGGAACTACCAGAGCAGTCCTTTTGGGTTTGATTGTCTGGTAAGGGTCGCGGCGCCAATCCTTGCTTAACAGATGAGACATGGCCTGCTGTTGCTGTTGCTGCTGTTGTTGGGTCCGGTTGCTTCGATTGTCTCGTGAAGGTACGCTTTTCTTGCTCCACGGACTGAAGTCACTTGGTGAATCCTTTCGCCAGACAGGTTTCTGAGGAGACTTGACTGGAGTCGGCTGCGGCAGTCCCTTCGGATGGTAGTTTTGGCGCCTCTTACCGAGGGCAGTCCACTTATCTAAGATAGACTGCTGCTTCGGTGGGGAATAACGGCCCGAGTTGTCATAGCTGAATGGCAAGGGTGATACATTTTCCTTGAGATGGCTGGAAGCTTTCAAGGGTGTAGAGAAAGCATTGCTCTTCTCCTCAGTGGCAGGAACCTGTGGCCGGGCATTCAACACGGAATGGTCCTTGATTTCAGAGAGGCCTAAGCCCGCGATCTTGCCATTGATGCTCTCCTGGCTCCAAGTTCGAGCGTTCTGGAATTGTCGGCTGCGAAGAAGAGCCTCCTCAGCTTCGGACTCCTCCTCATCCCAAAGATCGCTCCAGCTCTTAGACACTTGATTGGACGAGGCATTGCCAAACACGGCGGCCAAGGACGGAATTGGCTTGACTGCAGTAGCAGGTAGAGATTCGCTGATGGGTGAAGGGCGGTGCAATTGAGGACGCTGGAGTTTCATTGTTGACTTGAATGAATTTCCGAAGGTAGAATCCAAGGTAGATCCCATTGATGGAGAAACAGCTTGCACTGAGTACCACGATGCATTGTCTGCTTCGGACGAGGCAAACAGATCCTCCGAATAACTTTCCGTGTCGGGGATAGCTGAAAGTCGACGAACATTGGCCTGTGGTGTTGCTTGAAGAGCCTTGGCCCATGGGAAAGAATCTCCTTGGTTGATGTGGGGACTCTGGATCGAGGGAGTGCGAAGAGGCTCGCGGTTGGCGCTAGCAGCAACAATGTCCCGATCCTCAGTACAGAAGTCATCGAGAGCTTCGTCATCAGTGGTGAATGACACGACACGATGAATTGCCTCGCGTATACCCTGGAGAGATCGTTTCTTGGGGTCAAGTGCCAAAGAATGGGTCAAGATTTCAAAGGTATCCTGAGACATGTTTGGAAAGACATCGAACAATGATTGGCGGTCACGAGTATAATCAGCGAAAAGGATATCTGATTCGGTGGGCGTGACAAAGGGGTTCTTCGCGAACAGGATGTTCAAAAGACAGATTCCAATTGACCACAGATCAGCTTGAGCTGGAGAGTATCCTGCCCCGGTGGGTTCGTATTGCTCCGGGGCCATATAACGGTCGCTACCAACACATGCCTCGTGGGACCAAGTGCTAGTGGTTGCCAGTCCAAAATCGCCAAGCTTCATTGATCCATCCTGAGAGAGAAAAATGTTCTCTGGCTTGATATCTCGGTGGAAGAGCCCCTTGGAATGCATGTGCTCGACTCCATCAAGAAGCTGTAACATGAACTCTCGCACATGTTCGGTTTCGAGAGGCCCGCGGCCGATCCGAATGGCTTCATACAAATCACCCATGGAGCAATATTCGAGAACCAAAAAGTTATGGGAGGCAGTCTCGAAAGACGACACCAGGTTGACCAGGTTTGGATGGGAACCAAGAGTGTTGTGGCATTCCAATTCCTCGGCATTATAATCAACGGAAGCTGGGCAAGGGGAATCCGAAGCCGATGGTTTGGTTAGGCATTTGATGGCCACATATTGATCATTGAGGGTATCTTTGGCAAGAAATACCATTCCAAAGGAGCCATGGTTGAGTGGCGCAACTGTCTGGAAACGTCCATCCAGAAGTTGGCCTTCAATAAACTTGTCCCGCAAGCATGCCATGATGATTATATCAGCTGGACGGATTTTCGTAGAGTTATCCGAGAGATATATAAAAAGTCGTTAAAAAGAAATGGTGCACGAGAGAGGCGATTGATAGAAAGAACTGGAGATGCGCCAAATACCTGAATGAGCACAAAAAAAGAGACCGACACCCCAGTAACCGAAGACAAGACTAGCAAAGAATGAAGGGCAGAGACGACAAAGGCGGAAGAAGAAAAAGGAAACAAAAAAAAGATGCGTATCGTAGAATCAGACTCTCATGGAATAGAAATGTTGAAAAGAAAGCGTAATATGTAGTGAGGGAACAAAGGAAATATCGCCGTCCTGCGAGTGCGTGAGAGAGGGTACAGAGAGACACCTCCCGGATACGATTTGGAAAATCAAATATTAAAGATCGTTATAGCTGCATCTGAGCGTTGTTGTTGTGATGGAGGCTTGGTTGCCGGTTGGTGTGAAAGCGAGAGGGAAAGAAAAAAGACGAGGTGGGTTGTTAACAGCAGTTGTATAATTGGCTGGATTCGAGAAGAGGAAGCAAAAAAAAACGGAATTCGAAGTTTGAAAGTAAGTCGGATAGAGAAATTATGTCGCTTCGTGAAAGGTCGTGAACAAGAACGGAAACTCAAAAAACACAAGTGATGGCTATTGCCCAAACGAGACTGGTAAGATATGGAATATCTGAGTCACAGTTCGACAACAAAAGACCTTAGGGTATTTCAACTGGCTTTCGATGTAATAACGGTAGCAAATGTAATCCTCGAGGTTGGGCGTCCAGAATAAGGTAAAAACAGGTCAACGTGACAAGGCTAGCCGGAAGTTGGTTGGTGGACGGCGGCTAGAATGAATTGCCTTCTTCGGAACGATGGGCAAGTTTAAATTGGGGAGATTGAGCTGATTTGGATTGCGAAGGGACGGTTGGAGACGAGGAGAACGTTTGTCGAAAGTGTTGTAGTTGGCAAAGTTGATCAGGTTGACTTGCTCGAAGAACCAGAGCAGTACCAGAGGAGCAGGAGTGTTGATGCAGATGGAGCAGATCGAACGGGGAACAGATATGCGTGTTATACTATCGATTGTTCTGCAACAACACTACCGTCCTTGGGAGCGATAGATGGGGAGAGACGAGAAGATCGGACGAAAGAGTTTAGGAGCAATAGTTATACGGGGCGGTTTGAGACGACGACGAAGAGTGATGGAAAGAGTGAGTGGAAGGAGGCGGGTAAGAGAAGAGAAGAAGAGAAGAGAAGAGAAGGGAAAGGAAGTTGAAGTGAGGGAAGCTGAAGTGATGGAAATGATGAGATGAGGAGGATGGAGAGGAGAATAGAAGAGGAAGCGGAAGAGGAGAGAGGGAGAGAGAGAGCGAGTGATGGCCTAATATGGCTCAGATTGGCGGTTCGGAGAAAGAGAGTCAGCGCGGAAGACGGAGAAGGGGGGCAAAACCGCCAGAAAGGGTAAGGACAAGACCCAAGAGGGGGGCGGTGAGAGAGCGAGCGAGCGAGAGTCAGAGCGTGCTGGAGATTACCACGGAGCATAATGCCGGGTGGAGTGCTACCCAGACGTGACCTCACTCGCCCTATCGTCACCCGCCAACAAGAAGGTTGCGCGCCGGTACCCTGGGCCACGCACTCGTGCCAGCAACCTGCTGGAAACTGGTGGAAGAGCACAGAAGGTGCGTGGGGATACTGAGGACACGTGTTCCAAGCTACTTATTACATAATTCGCAGCTACCTTGTCCCTGGCCCACTGGAACCAGCAAGGGCAGGTACCTCTGAGTCACTCCCTCCCTGACTAAGCCGGGCTCTGGTGGACTCATTGCGCCATTACTCCATTCTCAATCCGAATAGTGACCAGATATGGAATGAATTATCAACTTACTTATCAATCAAGATTGGAGAATGGGAGAATGCCATCGAAAAATGAGGAGATTAGCTATCATCTCATCTCATATCATCTCATATCATCTCATATCATATCATAATAATTCACTATTATATCGCCCAAGATAAGACTCCATTCTGTCGCTTGATAGCTAAACAACGCATCGTAACAAACAACACCTTGCTCCACTAAACTATTGCCACCCCCAGCCCTTTTGCCAGGCACAGCATGCAGTGTAGCAACTAACCAACTAGCAATTTGCTAGCACCTGCACTAAGCAAGTTAGCTAGGAACAAAACCAACCACCCCTGCATGCATGGAAATTGCCTGTCCTCTCTTACTAACCAGATATTGAACTTATACTGCTCACTAAAATACTCAAAACGGGTATCTTGTGTTGGGTGTGCACACTCCTGCTCCCCGGGATCGTCATCCCCCCGCATTTTCAAACAATAACGAACTCCATCACAATCGTTGACAGGACCGATGGGAAGAAAGAAGTGGAATCGATTTGTCTAGCCGAGTTGTGGAAGTGGATAGGTCAGAAACCAGATCCAAACATCCAGAGCAATTGGTTCAAGAGGCCGCAAAAAGTTCTCCTCCCCGTCCCCCCTTCCCCAATACCACCCCCATGGCTCTAGAGGATAGATGCATGACTATACAGGTCACAGCAGCAAATTCAAGAGCAAGCCGTCTCCCTAGCTCGCCCTGGCAACGCACATTAATATTTTGAATTTTTTTTATCGATTTTTCTACGGAGGAATTAAGTTGTAGCAAGTCTTAGCGGCTTTGTGACACGGGACGAAAGCAAAAGGAGGGTAGCATCCCCCCCATGTTTTATCCCGAATCAAAATCTCCACCCACTTACAGCCTGCTAGGGCTTGTTAGCCACTCACGGCCAGGCAGCACAGATTTTGTTGGGTCTCAGGCTAGTCTGTTTTCGAACCAGCCATGACGCCAGTAGTAGCTCACTACCTATAGTTAACTAGTCTGTGGAGGGGGGGCAAGGGATCAGTTGACGCCCTTCTTTTGCACAGAAATGAAACCATACACCAGAAAAGACACAGAACACACAGAAAGGGGTGTTGTCTCTCTTAGCGCGAGAAGGAAAAAGAAACGAGGAAACTGGTCAGAAGGGCTTATGTGACAGCGAACTTTCATAAGAGATGCAGCTGATTCGTTCGCTCGATCCAGGGTTGAGATGGAAAAAGTTTAAGAATGTGCAGAAAACTTGGTAACTGAGTTGATTTTTGCTTCTTCCTCTTCCACTTCTTCTTCCTATCCTTCCTTTCCCCAGGAAAGAAGAACTGGCTCTGTGTGACCGTCCTAACCGCCCATGGTCCGTGTTTGGCATGATCCGTACCACCAAGGATCCTGCACATCTCTCAAACAAGAGAGGAAACCATGCGAGTGATTGGCAGTTTCATTATATTGACACACCTTTGACCCGTTGATCATCTTGTCTTACTTATCATCCAGTCGTACATGTTTGTTTGTTTTGGTTTTTATTTTATTTTATTTTTGTTATTTTTGCCTTTTGGGCAGGATTTTGCAGAGCAGAATTCTGAAGAAATCCCCGTGTTCGCTCGCTCCATCTGGCAGCCCTGCATGAAGCTGCACATCTGTGGAGTGGATGGTTTGAATCTAAACAAACAAAAAAGAAAGCAGTCTCAACAAACTCTTGACCGCTCTCAGTTCGACAATTCCCCCCGACCAATCAGTTTTCTTGCGACCAGGAAGCCTAATGCAGCCAAGTTACGCTGCTCCTTCGGTTGGAAATCAGACTAGCCGTTGAATGGGTTGTTATTTATTGATACCAATATCGCCGGATATTAATGTCACAACCGTTTTTCATTAAATACCGCACCCTCCATTGTTGTATCAAGCCGTGATCAATCGATAATTAATCCCATATATTTCGTGGATGGGAGGACAGAGAGCACGCAAGACCCATCCAACTATTCGTAGACAAAACCAAAAAAAACCAAACATCCATGCTCATAATGATATCACAGCATAATCGATCATGATGTCGTATGATCCCCAGTTTCAGACTAGTTTCAGGGACATAAACACCTTCTCAAACCAAGCCCCAACCCAAGTCAGCTTTCTCATCCCAGCTGGTTGTCATGGGTTGATTGGGTTGGTCTGATGTACGGAGTACGGAGGACGGAGTACTCATCATCATCATCAATGCCAACTGTGACAAACAACTATCATTTGTCTCTCCTTTCCTGCGAACAACTTGCGTATACCGTTCCACAGCTGGAACAAGAGAAAGTAACTTGGCCAGTGGTGTACACAGCATCCAGATGATTGATTTGAGATACATACGAAATTCATAGCTAACTATTCACGAATTCCGAAGAATTTCAAACTCGTTTTGTTGTAATACACAAGAGAAGACCAGACCAGAGCTTCCAGACCGAGTGACTCGAGCCACGTCGTGCTCTCCATTTAATTATTATTATCATCCCATGCATCAAGCATTAAACTGCATCCTGCTTGCAAGCATCCAATTGTTCCTGGGAAGCTGGAACGGATAATGGATGGCTATTCGTCACCACATCTCGTCTATGCACTTCGGTGAATTGCAGCGGAACCAGAGATGATTTTCTTCCGCTCCTTCATTGTCTTTCTCGTTTTATTTTAAATCTGCGTGGCAAGTACAGGTACAAAGTGATATTTCCGTTCGTCCGATTCCAGGTAGACAAACCCAGCCTTCGAATTAACTAACGCTCAGTAAAGTAGTTTATGTGGAACAATATCAATCCTTACACCAACGGAGAGATCAAGTTTCCGCAAATGCTTGGTTGAGATACGATAACTATTAAGTCTTCTCCGTAACGCTACTCTACTTGACTCTATTCGTTGCCGCGGTTCGGTAGTTAATACTACCATTGAAAAACAAGGCCGAATTGAATCTATCCTTTCCGTTGCTGTTCATAGTCGAATAATCTTGATTTCCTCTTACGTGATCTTCAATGCAATTGACGATCACCTCTTGAACGAAGATGAACGGACACAGGGGGGCGAAAGATGTGATAACTATTTAGTGGTTGCTGGCAAGGTTATGGTTATTTATTTGGAGATAGGGATATCTCGGAACCCTTGGAGCGCATCATTCGCTGCACGATATCAAAATAAAGATTGTCGCAACCATATACCCTTTACATCCATTAAGTTATCCCGGTCCGCGGATCGGAAGGGTTACGATTACCTTGTCAATTAAGATTATGTTGGTTACCGAATCGGCCAGATGGGATCGGATTTTCTAGCCTCAATCCGCAATCTTGTCCCACCATCCCAACCTCCATCATTTTCGCTTGTAACTGCGTCATCCTAGCTTGGTATGGTAACAGAGGGGCGAATTGCTGAGGGCCTAGTCGATAGATATGATTATCGGAATCATCTCAGTAGATAACTAGAGAAGCCATGTGTTGGTTCGCAGTGGCATATATCCTTCAAGGTTATGCTGGATTGCCACTGTAGATAGTTAATAGTTTCCAGTTCGATTGTGTAATCCAGAAGAGAATGAGAACAACGGCAAGATTTAATATTACTTCGCCATACGAACCGATTATTTGAAAACTAACTGCAAGGATTGACCTCAAAAGTCTTTGTCCCCAGCCAGATGCTGAACTATTTCCTTAAGTCATGGCCCTAAAGATGGCCTGGAATTAGCCACTAGATATAACGCTTGTAATTAAGCCTTAGGGTTGCGCATACCTAGAACCTCCCTAGGAGCATAACTCTCTCCCCAGATCGAGATCAAAGATATTCAGTGCCAAACCTCCTTAAACAAACTTAGCGCTTAGCTACGTTAACGACAGTTATTACTTTAATTACATTTTAGGATTCTCTCCTCCTCGACTGCTCTGTTCGAGAATTTCAACCGCCGTAAGAGCCTGCAACATCACTTTCATGAGAAGATCCTGCTTCTCCAATCCTACACTCAGTCTTATGATGTGTTTTGCTACACCATAACTTTCAGCCCAGTCCTGCTCATGGAAATGCGCAAGCTGTACATATGGGATCGCTAGCGTGAAGTTCGTTCCAAAGCTAGATCCTTTGCATACATTGAGTGCATCATAAAAACACTCCGCGCTCTGTGGCTTGTGGAAAACTATGCTCATAAGATGACCGTACCCACCGTTCAGTCTGCGGTATCGTTCATAGAGATGCACTGTGGGCCCGAATAGCGGATAGTGCAGCTCTTTCACCGAAGAATGATTTGCAAGAAGCTGTGCAATGGATACTGCCGATTTATTAGATCGATATACTCGCTGGACAAAGTCGATCGAGTTATACTGCATTGTTCCGATGTCCCCAGGAAAATATGTGTCTTCATACTGCTCCTTCAGCTTGCCATGTATAGCGTCGCGATCGATGGACTGTGGGTTAACCACCACACTTTCCAGACAATGCTCGTGTCAGGTCGATTATATAGTTCGGGGTTTACATACAGAATACACTCACCTCCCTCCCATCACATCGCATCCTCCGCTAAACATTTTCGTCAAACTTGTCACTAGCAGGTCAACATAGGGTAGCAGGTCCGTGTTCACAAAGGTGCCCACCGTTTCGTCGCAGACTATAAGAAAGTGATATTTATCTGCCAACGCGCGGAGACGATGAAGATCTACTGAATTCAACAAAGGATTTCCCGGAAGCTCGCAGAGTAGCGCTTTGATGTGCGTTCCACCCGCGAGAGTGCCTTCAAGCTCGTCAAGCTCCTTTTTTGAGCCCCATCCATAATATAATAGATTGCTCCAGGCACCTCTCTTGATCAATTTCAACGACTCCGAGTATAGCCAACTAAACCCCCCGCGAATTTAGCCTCGAGGAATTTCATCACGCAAGAAGACGGTCTCACCCATAGATTGCTACTCCCCCTTCCGAGTCAAGAGCCTCTATCGCTCTGATAACCGCATATATTGCCGCCATTCCATTCGGGTACAAGAAAACGTCATTTGATGTTACGGGACGCTGACCTGGCTTGTCTGAAGAGGCCAGTTTTGCTATCAACATTTCAATATCCAGTCTTTCCGCAGTGGCAGTTGTTACCGCAGTCAAAATCAGATTGGGGTCCTTTATTCTCTCTTTTAGCGCCGGGGATCGAAGAGAAGGCAAGTCAGCATCTGATTTGAGATAATCAAAACGTTTAAGACAATATTCTGCATGCCGACTAGAGATTCCAGTTCCTGTGTCCCGCCAGAACCCCATTGCCTGGGGTTGTACATCCAGTGGGTATAAAACGGCACAAAAAGTTGTCCAGATTGCTTCTTCTGAGGCTGTTGCGTTTTGCAGTTCGAATGTTACCACCCGGGTATGGATATTATCAGATTGCTTCCTCACTAATTCCTTCGAGAACCGATCTGCACAGGATGCTGAGGGGAATATCATGCATCCTATCGAACTATCTATACCTTGAAGACGGCCACGAACACAGTTAACCAACTCGCGAATAAATTTGTGGATGCTAAATCTAAACTCGCTGTTACTCTTCCGAATAATTTTTCAACTTTAGAATAGAGCTATATCTATCCTACTTACCGTGGATATCCAGATTTCCTCGGTTCGGTTTTCGATGCTTGTCGCAATGCCCCGTTGACTACAGAGTACCAAGTAGGCATAGATTCACTTATCGCCTACGAGATATGTCATTCTATTAGCGAAAAGCTGAGGTTATATATGGAGATATATGGACGTATTAGTTCACATCACCTACATGGGGATGACATGGCGGTAGGCCTTCTCCAAGTGGAGGTGAGAAGGGCGTAGCAAAAGCCATGGAAGCAAATACCAGGCAGCATCCAGCGATGTGAATTAGGCTGGATTTTTGAGCAAACCATTAATTGTTACGAGAATCCCCGATATTTACATTATTTTTATGAAAAAGTAGCTAAGTTCTTTGCCCTCCGAGAATGATGTCAAGTCGCATGCTGGTGCGACTTTATCATGCTGAAGCTGACGACAACTCAGGTGCATGATTGAACCAAGTATTTTGATATGCACTTGTTGGTGTAAGTTTGCCATACGGAGTGGAGTACAAGTACATTTTGTGATACAACTGAAAAATGAGATCGATGCTTCAACTCTATTCTTAGTATGGTTTATATTATCATATTGCTGAATCTATTCTCGTGAATTATTCTTCGTCAACTTCGTTCTCAGTATTATAGGCCTTACTCCGTTCAGAGGAAACGATTTTACTCAAAACAAAATGCCATCCATTCAGGGGCAAGAATTCTTTCCGGATGACCCTATTTTTAATAGGCTGCTGAGGCTTGCAGAGTCATTCAAAGGCTCTATCATCTATGCAGCGGATGGCTTTGAAGCGTGCTACAAAAGACTTATATGTGATATTTTATCGTTTCGCAAGTCTTTATTTGAGCAGCTTCCTTCAGCCGCCTTCAACGAACACGGACTACTTACTGAAGAATATTCATATATTCCTGTCTTGAGTCTCGGGGGTTATGAGTTTATTATAGCGTTCTTCACCATTTTGTCTCTCGGGGGAGCATGCGTCCCATTGCGTAGGTGATCCACTCGAAACCACCAAATTCAAAAGCTTTCCTAATGTTCAAACCCTTGAATAGCTTCAGGTGTACTTGCTGAAGAAGCGGATTACTTTATAAATAAGATATCCTCGACATGTGTACTAGTTGGGTCAAACTTGACCGAGAATGCATCGAAGATCAATTCTTATTTGCGAGAAAAAGGGAGGCGGGAACTCCGCCTGATTCAGCTCAAGGCGTTGTCGAAATCCACGGAAGAAATCAAAAGATCGTCTACTACCGTTAATATAAAGAAAGAAATCCATTTTCCGCCTGCCCATCCAGGTATTGTGCTTTTCACCTCCGGTACAACCGGCCGTCCCAAAGCAGTTGTTCTGCCTAGGTGTAGATTCTATGATGATCAAACTGGTGCAGCAGGTGATACTTGTATTGCATATCGCCCTCCCCATTGGATTGGTGGCCTTGTTGGGCTGACTAGACCGATCCTTTCTGGGCGAAAGCTTTACCTCCTAGGGAATAGACCTAGCCCTGAAGTATTTTGGAAGACGTTTCGAGACTGTCACATTACCCATTTCAACATCACTTCGACGTTGTTGAGACAACTCAGGGACTACTATCAAGAATTCCTTTCCCAACTACCTCAGGACGAATTGAAGGGATACATCGATGGCGTTAAAAATATTCAATACTTCACCAATTCTGCCGCAAGAATAGAACCTAGCACTCTTCGATTTTGGGAGTCATTAAACAAAGATCTACCTTTTCAAAACCTTTTTGCCCTAACCGAGGTCGGTGGTGGTATAACAAAAACTCCTCTTAGACCCCAACTGCAGGTAAGTGACCAAACTTTGATTTCCATTACTAGAAACTAATCAAAAATCCACTATGAAGCATTCAATCGGAAAACCTCTGCCTGGTGTTTTGGTCAAATTATCAGCAGGAGACACGGGAGAGATACTGGTTAAGAGCCCCTGGATGCTGACTTGGTATGCGAAGAACATTTATATTTTGCATTTGTCGTTAGTGTTATTTCTGCGCGTAATTGAGATAACACCGCTAAGAAAAACCCCTTCATAGTTACCTAGGCGATGAGGAAGCGACGCGGAACGCATTTGACGCTGATGGATATTTCAAAACAGGCGATCTTGCGCATCGTGTAGGTGACGAGTTAGTTTTTGACGGCCGAGCCGCCACTGATTGTAAGTTGCCTCCCCTCATCTTTAAATTATATTACTTTCTTCAAATCAACTGCTAATATCGTACGTTATAACCCAGTTATACAATTTTATGGTTACAGAATTCCAATCATTGAGCTGGAATCTGCTCTTCTGGACCTTCCATACGTTTCTGAAGCTCATGTTGTTGCTATTCAGGACTACGAAGCAAAAGAAATTGCAGCAGCATTAATTAGGCTTCAAATTCCTGTCGAATCTGCTCCGGCTCCTAACCCAGAATCTTTACCAACCGTGAGTTTAGCAAAGTTAAGACAGGACCTCTCTACCAATCTAGCTGCCCACAAACTTCCTGCTCTTCTTCGGATTTTGCAGAAAGGGGAAGAAGTACCACGGACGGTTTCTCTTAAACCTGTGAAGAAAGGGATTCCAAAGCAATTTTTCCATATCCCAGGGTTTTTGCCAGCTGGGTATTCTGTGCCAGGGGTTGAATATTGGGGTAACCAGCCTACCCAAATTCCAGGAGAAATCCGCCCGTGGGATTGGTGTGGGCTACAACGCGCTAATTGAATCACTCAATTCTGTTCAGTTCTATATTTCATCCTACCACTATGTGCTCGTTTTCGTGAAAAAAAAAAAAAAATACTATCCATATTGGGTGTACAGGTGTAACGACTCAAAATTTGGTTGCCTTCAACTTCGGAGTCACAGCATTGTGGAGAAGTGTGTAATACAGAAGATTGGATTGCGGTTTAATGAAGACATCAAGGTGCTCATACTGGAGAAAATTCCATCTCTCACTCGTCTAAAACACGATTCAAATTAAAATATCTGCCGAGGTTCCTTAATTATGAGAAATACGTTGATAACTATTCAACCTTTAAACCATAGGCCTGGATCTGCCGTGGAATTCGGTGCTGAAATAGATGGCGTGAACCTAGAGCATTTAACAGGTATAATATAATAATCACAATGAGGTTTATCATATTTAAATCTCATTTTCTAAAGATGAAGACTTCTCCATTTTCCAAATATCATCGACACCTCATTGTGCTAAAAACTCAGAAGAACCTCACCTCCAAAGCCCAGTACCAACTAATTAGACGCCTTGACAATGCCGCTGTCAACAGTTGGAAACGAAAAGATATCTTTCCCTGGTTTCGAAGGTATACCAGGTCAACTCCAGGTTTTGGTGTAGGTTTGGTGAGGGGAAACGGTGCGGTAAAATCATTGAAAGAAGGCCTTCGAGATCCCAGCTAAGCCATCCCCACATCGAATGTTCCACCACGACCCTATTTCGGAAGACAAGGATGATGCATTTTACCGTTGGCGTATTGATGCTGCCCTTTACCGAGCCTATCCAGCAAAGGTCGCACGCTGGTGGTACAAGTACCTCAGGGTAGTAGAGAGGCTGTTGTATGATGGTTCTGGTGACATGCTCGATGTACCTCTAGTAACAATCATCTTTATCTGTGGCTAAAGGATGTTTGATATACTCCTCCAGCACTAAATGCCATGACTTAGAACAACTGTCAATGATTGAATGTTGATTTGATATCACCAACATCATGTATGCAGGTAGACATCTGACTTTAATTTTTTCCCCTAGAGCGCTTCACTTTTCGCTCCACCGGCTTCCTTAACTGTACAGGATTGGCAACTGGCTGGGGCTCAGTACGTGTGTCCCCACATGGCGTGCTCAAAATCCACCTCACCACCAATTCAGCATTCTGTTCCTTGAACTCGGTGAAATCGATCCATGGGCTTACAGCAATCTGTAGTTTTCCATCTAAATAGGCCTGGATGATACGAACTTTGCGAGTGAAATAACTAAATAGTAGAACCTAGTAGGGGTCAGTGGTGAGTCAATAAGCAGGAACAAGAAGCCCAAACAAGACGTACTGGAAACTTTTTATGGCTCGTCATATTGTTCCTCGCCATGCTCCGGGCGACCATAACACTAAGTATAACTAGCTCACCTCGCGTGAGCTTTTCGCCTACGTCGTCGGCGCGTGGATTCTGTATCAATGAAATAATGCCGTGAGGATACTCCGCCTTTTGAGAGAAGTTAAAGGACATTAGTCTCCATTCATAACCACCCGATCCGTGCGAGGCCTGGGCACGGTATAAACGCGGGAAAGAAACACTCAATCCCTCCAAATCACTATAGATAGCGTAGAATCAGCACTTCAGTCCGTGGCCCCATGGAATAAAAGGGGAAGTGGGAGGACACAAAAAATAACAGCAAACATACGAATCTTTAAATATTGAATAGCGGTCTAGGGAAAACAGATCCTCAGATTCTCTCAACTCTTCAGGAAATTCTTCTCGAAAATGATCCTCTATCATGAGTTCAAGTTCCATACTTGGGGCGATATGGCCCCATTGAAGAGAAGAATCAACAGACGGGATGGAATCCCACTTGGGATGATGAATTTGGTAGATACGCTTGAGTTCGGTTTCAGAGAGAGGTCCGAAGAAACAGGGTGTGCCCATTCGATGTGTGATTGTTGTAGGACTGAGGTCCAACTTCTTTAACTCTACGCCAAACTTAGAGAGCTCATCAGGACTAGACAAACTTGTTCGTGTGGCAGCCTGTCCACCCATTGGGCCAACCGACCCAACCAATGGAAGTTAGCTTCTCGTTGAGCCTCTGAAGCGGATTGGGGTGGTGGGTTTGAAGCACTGGCAGAGGAGGTGGTAGGACCGGTGGAAGCCATTGCTTCTAGAGTTTGTGTTATGAGTCGTAATAATAACTGAAAACTGCTTGTTGGAGGAGGAGGTTTGCTGGGATTTTATAATCTGTGAACGCCTGTTGTTTGTTCCAGCCCATAGGCAGTGTTAAGCAGACGGGGAATGTCTGTTGCCCAGGAAACTTGAAGGTTTAACTTGCGCGCCGCCAAGTGCGGCTCTCCACCACACGCGCGGGATCTGATCTTTTATCTTTTATCAGGCGTGCATCCTCAACCAACCATTACATTCCACCATGATGTTTCTCCAACAATATTCCTTTTTTAGTAAGGATCCTTACATTTGATCTTTCAATCAAGGCCAATCATTGATTTAGTGCGGCATGAAATGGAGAAACATTGTATCAGATGGTTGGTCTTCAAGGCTTTATTTAAAGTTATGTACGGAGTCCACGTATATCTATCATCACACGGATTATTTTTCATGCAAACACCCTTGGGCCTAAACCTTTACCCATCGCATAGTTATACGGAGGTTGGCACCGAAAGTCTTTAATATTTCCTGAATAACCAGGCCCTTATAAGGCATCAAACTAGCCTTAGCATCGGGGGTTAACTTGGGTAGAAAATGAGGGCATAGGGGAAAGCATGACCCTAACCTCACACCTAAGCTTACAGCTAACTAGGCCTTAGCATGAGTTGAAGGCCAAAGATTTTTGGGACAAACCTCCATACTCCGTACCCACTACCTAGCTATCTGCGGCATATGGGTATATCTGAAAGTCTATTTTAGTTAGCCGTCTTCTAAGCGCTTTCCTCAAGGTTTGTTTATAGCCAACTATTTCTCAATTGCTCCCAATGAAACTCGCTAACCCCCAAGTTTGGCTACAGGGAGTCCCTACTATTACGGCCGATTGTACCCCTCATTCATGCTGAGAAAATGTGATGCTCACGCCTGACCAGGATGTTGATGGAGCGGGAAGTATCTTGGGAATTTTGGGCGCCTAAGTTCATTGGCATTCAGAACGGCATATTGATTGATATACACAAAGCACAGTTGAGATTTTGAGTTATTTAAACCCTACAACACGTTCAATTTTGTCCTATTTTTTTCTATTAAAATTTTTGGTTCTATATCTCATCCTTCATTGTTTTTTCCCAAGTGCAATACTTCTTAGCACTGAACATTTTGATCTTGCGGGGTTTTCTTCCTCTCTTTTGATATATTTTATCTTCGCCTTTTCTTTTCCACATCAGGTTAATCATGTCGGAGGAGATCAAAATACCAAAGACATTTATTGAGCGGAAAAAACGAGCCGCGGCTTTGGGTGTATTCCCTGGGAGTATATATGACATGAAGCCAGCCGATATTCAGTCAGCTTCCAAAGTCGAGGAGCAGCAATTTTTAGCACTTCGAACGGTTTGGGTGAGAAAACCCCTGTATAAGTTTCAGCCAGACAAATGGGTAATCCTGGATATAGATGCAGCCCGGTCCGAGTTAAAGAGCCATCCGTACTGGCCAAAGTTTCAAGAACTCATTGGGGAACAACCTGTTCAAAGCTCAAAGCCCCTCCTTCCTATCGACAAAGATCTTGGGTCTTTTGCCTTGGTTTGGTATAATCAATTGAAATTCTTAAGGACTCCGGGAGACACCAAAGGGGATCCGAAAGTTACATTTGAAACAACTAGAGTCACCAGAAGCCAGACAAAGGCAACGCCGAACGAACTAAAACAAACTCCAACAAAACAGATAACAAAACAGATGGGTTTCCAATCTGAGTACGCGGATCCCATAGACAGGGTGACAAAAACCCTTGGGGAGGTTCAGTTGAATGAATCCAGTGATGATGATGAGGATAATAATGACGAGGATGGTGAGGAGGATGGTGAGGAGGATGGTGAGGAGGATGGTGAGGAGGATGGTG